>JBBPBX010009785.1:6288-28755 GCA_038048925.1 Garcialebias charrua | reverse complement strand
TATATATATGTTTATGTTTATTAAATTTGTTCATTTTTTTTACAAAAGAAACAATACAAGACAATCCCATAAATGATAATGTACAAAATATAAAAAAATGAAAGGTAGCAGAAAGAAGAATAAATCTTATTATATCTGCCCCTTTTTTCCAACAATCAGATTAAACAATAATAATCTTCAATCAACAGTACAAAATGACTAGCTCTTTCTAATTTGTTCATTTTTTTTACAAAGGAAACAATACAAGACAATCCCATAAATGATAATGTACAAAATATAAAAAAATGAAAGGTAGCAGAAAGAAGAATAAATCTTATTATATCTGCCCCTTTTTTCCAACAATCAGATTAAACAATAATAATCTTCAACCAACAGTACAAAATGACTAACTCTTTCTAATTTTCTAACTAATACAATACACATTACTACAGGTAGTCCCCGATTTACGAGCGCTCTGATCTACGAGGTTCCAGACTTACGAGCTGGCGAATTATTGGAAAAAACGCAAAAAATACTGAGTTTTCCTGTGTTTTTTCACCACAGTTCGTTAGCTAAACATGTGGACACACGTTTCCGATCATTTTTATGCACTCATAAGCAGTTTTTCGATGAAAAACGAGTGTTTGTAGTCGCGCTAGCAAAACCGTTCCAATTTACGAGCGAAATTCCGGACTTACGAGAAGCGTGGCGGCCGTTCCAAATTACGAGATTTCCGGTTTACGAGCGCCTCGTTGTAACGGATCTCGCTCGTAAATCGGGGACTACCTGTATTTCATATATATTTTTAACACATTCGTTTTGATCATTTTCTTAAATGTAAACATTGACTTGGCATTTTTAACTACATTCTCCAAGCCATTCCATAATCTAATTCCCTGGATTGAGGTAGAACGTCCCTTCAAACTAGTTCTGAATTGTGGTTTTAGAAACATCTGTGTGTCCCCTTANGGGAGCGATCGCGGCTGCTGCTCCAGTCCTGAGACATTCACAGAGTTCAGGGAGTGTTTCCAGTTAATTTATCCGTATGAGGCATCCTCTTATGGGAGAAACAGTCCTCCAAAGCCGGCTGCCGAGTGCCGAGACTCTGGAACTAATGAATGTAAAATGGCGGAGGCGGTATTTCCGGTTCCTGGTTCCCGCAGGAAGTTGTTCAAAAAAGCATAAAATTATTAAAAAATAATAATAATAATGATACTTTACGTATTTATAAAGCCATTTAAAACAACCACAGCTGCAACAAAGTGCTGTACACATGAAATTAAGAACATTTAAACACAATTTTTTTTTTTTTTTTTTTTATATTTTTATTAATTATGATAATCTCGTAAAGTCGGACGCTCGTAGGTCAGGGCGCTCGTAAGTCGGGGACCACCTGTATTTACATATATATACATATACAGTATATATATATATATATATATATATATATATGTGTGTATATATACTGTATATATATGTGTGTATATATATATACAGTATGTGTATATACAGCATATACATACAAACCTTCTTAACCTCTGCGCCACCACACCCACACATACATACATCATATATATACGTGTGTATATATATTTATATATATATATATTTATACATACATGTATATATACTGTATACATATACTGTATGTGTGTGTATATATATATATATATATATATATATACAGTATATATATATGTATATATACAGTATATATATATGTATATATACAGTATATATATATGTATATATACAGTATATATATGTACAAACTAAGTAAAATGTAAACAGCTAAAGTTAGTTGTTAGCCTAAATTAAATTTGTCTGTTAGCCATTGCTAAAGCTAGGCTAACATTTGTTTTTCTTGGAAAGTAAAACAAACTGTTCTTATATTCTTATATTCACTGCTTCAACAAATGAACATTTTAGACCACTCAGTTAAGATATTTACTCATGTCTTTATGTCTAAAATAAAAATAATAACCTGATTTGGGAGAGTTGTGTGTGTCCCTGTGTTTGACTAGTAAAAATTATATCTAGTAGTTTATTTTGTGGATCAAAGACAACACTATATATTTATTAAAATAGACACACACAAAAAAACTGGACTCAGATTGAGATCCTCCTAATAGTTTTGTTGTTGACGTTTTTTTAAAGGGGCTTATGACTGTCACCTTTATAAAAAATTTTTTAGTGTTTTCTGATACACAATATAGTTTTTAAACTGCAAATCATCATGTTTTCATTCTTATTGCTCTTGGTTGTATATGAGGCAGTAACATGAATACTTTGGTGTCCAAACAGTATTTTAAACCATTTTAACAAATATCATGGTGTCCTAAAAAGCCCAAATGTGTTACTCTTGTATGTTTGACCTCCTGACCTCTGCTCTGTGTCTAAACAGACAGACCTCTAATGAAAAGACCAGTTCTCTGACGTTCACTCGTCCATGTATGAAATGATCCCACCTCCATGAGTGAAGAGGTACACACGGGCCTTTCCAAGCTCGTGCTGGCTCTCCAGATAGACTTTATCTGGCCCGTCAGCCATTTCCCCTCCCTTCTCCCACCCCCACCTGGTGCTGACACCACCGAGCCCCCTGTCCCTGGTGGACCTGCAGACCTCACCAACTGACCCGAGCTGCAGGAACAACTGGCTCAACCAGTGAACTAGTAGAAAAGAGCTGTTATTTTACAATGCAACAAATTAGTGTTCTTGATACGTTTATTTAAAAGTTGCTAACATTTGATAAATACTTGAATGTATGTAACATTTATAAAACTTGCTGTTTTTAACTTTTTGACAAATAAGAGTAATTTATAACCATTAGAATGATACACAGAAAATCACAGCAGGAAAAAATAGACTGTGTGTAAAATCATTGGATTTATTGATGTTCCAGAAACGTGTCTTTACAGCAGATTTCGTTCGGTAAAACAGGTGCTGTTCGGCTGTTTTTCCAGCAGCTGATCTAACACGAGTAGACAGCCGCGTCCAACCAGCGTCACGTCACCGTAAAGGAACTGGGAACCTTAAATATGAAGAGCTGCTCTCGGTTCTGTAGCTGCTTTTTAATCCGCTGCAGAGAGGAAGTTTTGTGAGTTGTGAAACTCACACAGACACACAAAGAGCAGTGTGTGTGGGGCTCTGGTAATAATGTCCACCCCCCATGTGAAACCAGCTCTTTACTTTATATTCTCCATGTCCGTGCCACATTGTGAGGCTGAGCTGATGAGCTTCAATAAGCAGCCGAGGCAGAAACCCAGTGGTGGAGAAAGTACTCAAACACTGTACTTAAGTAAAAGTACAAATAAACAGACAAAAATGTACTCTAGTAAAAGTAGAAGTACCATATTAATGTTTTTACTTAAGTAAAAGTAAATAAGTACTTGTTTTTAAAAATACTTAAAGTATTAAAGTAAAAGTACTTGCTGAATGTATTACCTAATGCAATGGTCTACAATATCATTAAGTGTGCCTACCATATGTATATTTTCTGTAATACATTAATAATGTTGAGTCATTTTAATGAACAATGCTGCAGATAATACATGTTTTTATTGTGTTTACTCTGTGACACAGTTCACACTTGGACTTTTGATTCTGTGCGTCAGAATTTCAGGGATGACATGCAGAGTTAAATGTCATTAAGCAAAATAAGAATAATAAGGAATGATTATACCTTTGAAAGTTTTTATTTTACACAAAGTAAAACCAATGTGTCATTTTAACTGCAGTAAACATGTTTAAGTAAAAGTTGTGTTTGAAAAAAGGAGCATTAGACACAACTAACAAAGGCATATCTGATCACTTCAACTCTAGTTTGTCATCAACTCTAGTTAAAATACTGTAATCAACCTTGTAATGGATCAACAATGAACAATATTTTAACTTCCTGACACTATTTCCAAAACGTGGACCTGAGTGTCGAGACATTTTGAAACATCTCTTGTCTCCTAACATCAACTGACACAATTTAATATTGCAGCAAGAATTTCTTGTTCAAATTCAGAAGAATTTGGTTTTCAACGTTTTTTGAGTCCAGTCTGGATCTTTTGGGAGAGAGAATCTGTCCTGCTGTACTGAACAGTCTTTCAATAATATTTCAATAATCTTTCAATAGTCTTTCAATAATGTGATGGGTGTTGTGTATCTTCTGGTTGACTCTCTGTGGTGGAATACATTTTGGGTGTGTTAGTGGTGCTGTGTGGGTGCTCCCAGCTCAATGAAGTTTATACTAAAATATACATCATTGGTCCATCTCTTCTTGAAGGCAGGCCTAATGTCACCTGTCCACTTTGTAGTGATTCAATGGACCAACTCTCTCGACATCAGTTACTTTCAAACTACAGTAATGACAAATCAAAAAGCTGGAACGTGAATGTAACTTGTAACTCAACACATTATAGAAATGTAGTGTACAGTAGTAGAAAGTACGGATACTTCATGTAAAATGTAGTGGAGTAAAAGTACCCACATTTAATTCTACTTAAGTAAAGTACATATACATGAAAAATGTACTTAAGTACAGTAACAAAGTATTTGTACTTAGTTACATCCCACCACTGCAGAAACCTGCAGCCAACACCTCCTTTTCTGATCTGATGCTTTCTGTGTGACTCCACGATCCTGTAGCCAAATAAGGGCAAAAGATGAGCACCACAAAGGCCTTGCTGGTGTTCTTAATGTGCACGTGTGTGTGTGTTAGACAGAACATGGGCGGAGCTGAGTCTTCCGGCCATGCCTGTGGTTGAGTTAAAGCTTCGTTCTCAGTTTTGTATTGAGCTGACAGCTCTCCTGAAATGACGTGTGGTGTGAAACAAAAAAAGTGCTTCGTTCGTAAAACAATAAACTAAATGTGGGTTGAAGGCGAAGATGATGGCGACCTCGTCTGTGGACGCGCTCACTGAGCTGAACCCCCACAGGAAGGCTTGTGGTTCGTGCCTCATTTGGTTCAAACTGCCTCCAACCAGCGAACACTGTTCAAGTGGAAAGATTCACATCTGAAACACGCTGTTCTTCTTCTGTGTGTTTGTGAGAAGCTAGGCGAAATTGTTGGAAAATTCAAACTGAGCCAGAGGAGCTACATTTTCTTCCAAACTGCACCATGTGTGCTGAATGATGGATGAAATCTGATGAAGAAGCTGAAGCTGGCATGTTAAAACTTACACTAGCTAAAAGCTACGAGCAGCAAGATAGCAGCTAATAACCAAAACAAGCTAAATGCTGGGCGAAAGCTAAAGTAGAAAAGCAATGGCTAAAAACTAAAAGTAGCAAAAGGCTAGCAAAATAGCAAAATGATAGCTAGGGCCTAAAAATTAACACAAGGTTAGTCAAAAGGTAAAAGTAACAAAACATTAACTAAACACTAAAAGAAGCCAAAATGCTTAAAGCTGAAAATGACAAAAGGCTGGCTAAAACCTAAAAGTAGCAAATAGCTAGATGCTGTAGCAAAAGGTGAGCCAAAAACTAAAAGTAACAAATTGATGGCTGGAAACTAAAAGTAGCAAAAGGCTAGCATATAGCTAAAAGCTAAAAGTAGCAAAAGCTTTAAACTAAAAGTAACAAAAGGCTAGCTAAAAACGAAAAATAGCAAAATGATGGCTAGAAACTGAAAGTAGCAAAAGGCTAACTAAAAGCTAAAAATATCAAAATGATAGCTAGAAACTAAAATTAGTCGGTCACAGCTGAAAATGACAAAAGGTAAAACCGAAAAGTAGCAAAAACAATAGCTAGATGCTAAAGTAGCAAAAGGTGAGCCAAAACTAAAAGAAGCAAAATGATGGCTAGAAACTAAAAGTAGCAAAAGACTAGCCAAAAGCTAAATACAGCAAAAATAATAGCTAGAAAATAAAAAGTTAAATGCAAGCTAAAAGCTAAAGTAGCAAAACAACAACTAGAACTTAAAGCTCCCCTGACATCTTTTAACTTTCCATAAAATGGCACAACATATATATATATATATATATTAAGATTGACCTCTGATCGTTTTTGCTAAAACAATTTGAAATGAATGAAAATTCCTCTCAAAAATAGTTTAAAATTAGCGCCGTTTTTTTACATGGTAAATACGGATTTTCCCGTCGCGTGATTATGACGTCACATCTAGACTCGTCTCCAACGCGCACATTGAATACAATGTAGGAAGATGCAAACGCATCCGTCCAATTTAGCCATTTAAAACTTTAGATTTTAGCGGTTTGTCTTCAGAGAAGCCAAAGTTATTTCGAGTAAACAGCAGGTTATAATTTTTTTTCTGCTGCTGCTGTTTTTTGTAGACTTTTAACTTCAGGAAGTGAGCAGCTGTGTGATGAGTTACAGGAGCTGCAAGTTGAGAGGCAGAAGGAATTCTACAACATCTAAATCGTTTCCACAGCACTGAAATGGTAATATATTAGTTAATGTTTCTAATAATTATTCAACATTAATTTATAGTTTAAAAAATTAGTCCCTTTTAAAATATCTGTTAAATATTTTAATGTTTATTCTAACATACGTTCTGAAATTTTTAACTAGTTTTTATTTGTGTATTTTTATCCATCAATATTTTTTTATTTTGTTGTAAATTTACATTTATTTTAAACAAAAACACTTTTAGATGTTTGAATCAGTTTGATTTCATCCGTCCTGTTTGGTCCAAAAAATGCAGCTGAGATGTCTTGACTGGACACCTGTCCAGGTGTCCCTGTGATGGACTGGAAACCTGTCAATTCAAACAATAAATGATATTCACCCCAATTTTTTTAAATCATATAAATACTTTATTACTGGTACATATATAACAAAGCCCCGCTTTTCTGTTTAAGGTGTTGGATGATGTGATCAAATCTCCCTACACGTCATCCGAATCCGCTGGATGTCCTTTGTTCAACTCTTCTTGCCCATGGAGAACTAAAACAACAGAAACGAAGAGGGAGAACACGACCCTGCTGTTAAAGTGAAAACTAGCTCATTCAAACTATGAGAATAAACATTTTGTGATGCTTCATTTGAGTGTTGTCTTTTTTAAGGCTACAAACTAAAAAATGTTTTATGGTGACATGTTTAGGAAAGAAAGTAAACCAGCATCCTTTTGACTTGTTCAGTTTTTATTAAAATTGTTAAAGGTTTGTTTTTGATGAAATCTTATAGAATCTGCATATGGTGCCAAAATTAATGCTTGTATATTTTTAACTAGTTTTTATTTGTGTATTTTTATCCATCAAGATTTTTTTATTTTGTTGTAAATTTACATTTATTTAAAAAAAAAAAAATAATTTTAGATGCATCTTTATGAATCCGTTTGATTTAAACCGTCCTGTTTGGTCAAAAAAATGCAGCTGAGATGTCTTGACTGGAGACCTGTCCAGGTGTCTCTGTGATGGACTGGAGACCTGTCCAGGTGTCTCTGTGATGGACTGGAGACCTGTCCAGGTGTCTCTGTGATGGACTGGAGACCTGTCCAGGTGTCTCTGTGATGGACTGGAGACCTGTCCAGGTGTCTCTGTGATGGACTGGAGACCTGTCCAGGTGTCTCTGTGATGGACTGGAGACCTGTCCAGGTGTCTCTGTGATGGACTGGAGACCTGTCCAGGTGTCTCTGTGATGGACTGGAGACCTGTCCAGGTGTCTCTGTGATGGACTGGAGACCTGTCCAGGTGTCTCTGTGATGGACTGGAGACCTGTCCAGGTGTCTCTGTGATGGACTGGAGACCTGTCCAGGTGTCTCTGTGATGGACTGGAGACCTGTCCAGGTGTCTCTGTGATGGACTGGAGACCTGTCCAGGTGTCTCTGTGATGGACTGGAGACCTGTCCAGGTGTCTCTGTGATGGACTGGAGACCTGTCCAGGTGTCTCTGTGATGGACTGGAGACCTGTCCAGGTGTCTCTGTGATGGACTGGAGACCTGTCCAGGTGTCTCTGTGATGGACTGGAGACCTGTCCAGGTGTCTCTGTGATGGACTGGAGACCTGTCCAGGTGTCTCTGTGATGGACTGGAGACCTGTCCAGGTGTCTCTGTGATGGACTGGAGACCTGTCCAGGTGTCTCTGTGATGGACTGGAGACCTGTCCAGGTGTCTCTGTGATGGACTGGAGACCTGTCCAGGTGTCTCTGTGATGGACTGGAGACCTGTCCAGGTGTCTCTGTGATGGACTGGAGACCTGTCCAGGTGTCTCTGTGATGGACTGGAGACCTGTCCAGGTGTCTCTGTGATGGACTGGAGACCTGTCCAGGTGTCTCTGTGATGGACTGAAGACCTGTCCAGGTGTCTCTGTGATGGACTGGAGACCTGTCCAGGTGTCTCTGTGATGGACTGGAGACCTGTCCAGGTGTCTCTGTGATGGACTGGAGACCTGTCCAGGTGTCTCTGTGATGGACTGAAGACCTGTCCAGGTGTCTCTGTGATGGACTGGAGACCTGTCCAGGTGTCTCTGTGATGGACTGAAGACCTGTCCTGGTGTCTCTGTGATGGACTGAAGACCTGTCCTGGTGTCTCTGTGATGGACTGAAGACCTGTCCAGGTGTCTCTGTGATGGACTGAAGACCTGTCCTGGTGTCTCTGTGATGGACTGAAGACCTGTCCTGGTGTCTCTGTGATGGACTGAAGACCTGTCCTGGTGTCTCTGTGATGGACTGAAGACCTGTCCAGGTGTCTCTGTGATGGACTGAAGACCTGTCCTGGTGTCTCTGTGATGGACTGAAGACCTGTCCTGGTGTCTCTGTGATGGACTGAAGACCTGTCCTGGTGTCTCTGTGATGGACTGAAGACCTGTCCAGGTGTCTCTGTGATGGACTGAAGACCTGTCCTGGTGTCTCTGTGATGGACTGAAGACCTGTCCTGGTGTCTCTGTGATGGACTGAAGACCTGTCCTGGTGTCTCTGTGATGGACTGAAGACCTGTCCTGGTGTCTCTGTGATGGACTGAAGACCTGTCCTGGTGTCTCTGTGATGGACTGAAGACCTGTCCTGGTGTCTCTGTGATGGACTGAAGACCTGTCCTGGTGTCTCTGTGATGGACTGAAGACCTGTCCTGGTGTCTCTGTGATGGACTGAAGACCTGTCCTGGTGTCTCTGTGATGGACTGAAGACCTGTCCTGGTGTCTCTGTGATGGACTGAAGACCTGTCCTGGTGTCTCTGTGATGGACTGAAGACCTGTCCTGGTGTCTCTGTGATGGACTGAAGACCTGTCCTGGTGTCTCTGTGATGGACTGAAGACCTGTCCTGGTGTCCCTGTGATGGACTGAAGACCTGTCCTGGTGTCTCTGTGATGGACTGAAGACCTGTCCTGGTGTCCCTGTGATGGACTGAAGACCTGTCCTGGTGTCTCTGTGATGGACTGAAGACCTGTCCTGGTGTCTCTGTGATGGACTGAAGACCTGTCCTGGTGTCCCTGTGATGGACTGAAGACCTGTCCTGGTGTCCCTGTGATGGACTGAAGACCTGTCCTGGTGTCTCTGTGATGGACTGAAGACCTGTCCTGGTGTCCCTGTGATGGACTGAAGACCTGTCCTGGTGTCCCTGTGATGGACTGAAGACCTGTCCTGGTGTCTCTGTGATGGACTGAAGACCTGTCCTGGTGTCCCTGTGATGGACTGAAGACCTGTCCTGGTGTCCCTGTGATGGACTGAAGACCTGTCCTGGTGTCTCTGTGATGGACTGAAGACCTGTCCTGGTGTCTCTGTGATGGACTGGAGACCTGTCCAGGTGTCTCTGTGATGGACTGGAGACCTGTCCAGGTGTCTCTGTGATGGACTGGAGACCTGTCCAGGTGTCTCTGTGATGGACTGGAGACCTGTCCAGGTGTCTCTGTGATGGACTGGAGACCTGTCCAGGTGTCTCTGTGATGGACTGGAGACCTGTCCAGGTGTCTCTGTGATGGACTGGAGACCTGTCCAGGTGTCTCTGTGATGGACTGGAGACCTGTCCAGGTGTCTCTGTGATGGACTGAAGACCTGTCCAGGTGTCTCTGTGATGGACTGAGACCTGTCCTGGTGTCTCTGTGATGGACTGAAGACCTGTCCTGGTGTCTCTGTGATGGACTGAAGACCTGTCCTGGTGTCTCTGTGATGGACTGGAGACCTGTCCTGGTGTCTCTGTGATGGACTGAAGACCTGTCCTGGTGTCTCTGTGATGGACTGAAGACCTGTCCTGGTGTCTCTGTGATGGACTGAAGACCTGTCCTGGTGTCCTGTGATGGACTGAAGACCTGTCCTGGTGTCCCTGTGATGGACTGAAGACCTGTCCAGGTGTCTCTGTGATGGACTGAAGACCTGTCCTGGTGTCTCTGTGATGGACTGAAGACCTGTCCAGGTGTCTCTGTGATGGACTGAAGACCTGTCCAGGTGTCTCTGTGATGGACTGAAGACCTGTCCTGGTGTCTCTGTGATGGACTGAAGACCTGTCCTGGTGTCTCTGTGATGGACTGAAGACCTGTCCTGGTGTCTCTGTGATGGACTGAAGACCTGTCCTGGTGTCTCTGTGATGGACTGAAGACCTGTCCTGGTGTCTCTGTGATGGACTGAAGACCTGTCCTGGTGTCTCTGTGATGGACTGAAGACCTGTCCTGGTGTCTCTGTGATGGACTGAAGACCTGTCCTGGTGTCTCTGTGATGGACTGAAGACCTGTCCTGGTGTCTCTGTGATGGACTGAAGACCTGTCCTGGTGTCCCTGTGATGGACTGAAGACCTGTCCTGGTGTCTCTGTGATGGACTGAAGACCTGTCCTGGTGTCCTGTGATGGACTGAAGACCTGTCCTGGTGTCTCTGTGATGGACTGAAGACCTGTCCTGGTGTCTCTGTGATGGACTGAAGACCTGTCCTGGTGTCTCTGTGATGGACTGAAGACCTGTCCTGGTGTCCCTGTGATGGACTGAAGACCTGTCCTGGTGTCTCTGTGATGGACTGAAGACCTGTCCTGGTGTCTCTGTGATGGACTGAAGACCTGTCCTGGTGTCCCTGTGATGGACTGAAGACCTGTCCTGGTGTCTCTGTGATGGACTGAAGACCTGTCCTGGTGTCTCTGTGATGGACTGAAGACCTGTCCTGGTGTCCCTGTGATGGACTGAAGACCTGTCCTGGTGTCTCTGTGATGGACTGAAGACCTGTCCTGGTGTCTCTGTGATGGACTGAAGACCTGTCCTGGTGTCCCTGTGATGGACTGAAGACCTGTCCTGGTGTCTCTGTGATGGACTGAAGACCTGTCCTGGTGTCTCTGTGATGGACTGAAGACCTGTCCAGGTGTCTCTGTGATGGACTGAAGACCTGTCCAGGTGTCTCTGTGATGGACTGAAGACCTGTCCTGGTGTCTCTGTGATGGACTGAAGACCTGTCCTGGTGTCTCTGTGATGGACTGAAGACCTGTCCTGGTGTCTCTGTGATGGACTGAAGACCTGTCCTGGTGTCCCTGTGATGGACTGAAGACCTGTCCTGGTGTCTCTGTGATGGACTGAAGACCTGTCCTGGTGTCTCTGTGATGGACTGAAGACCTGTCCTGGTGTCTCTGTGATGGACTGAAGACCTGTCCTGGTGTCCCTGTGATGGACTGAAGACCTGTCCTGGTGTCCCTGTGATGGACTGAAGACCTGTCCTGGTGTCTCTGTGATGGACTGAAGACCTGTCCTGGTGTCTCTGTGATGGACTGAAGACCTGTCCTGGTGTCTCTGTGATGGACTGAAGACCTGTCCTGGTGTCCCTGTGATGGACTGAAGACCTGTCCTGGTGTCCCTGTGATGGACTGAAGACCTGTCCTGGTGTCTCTGTGATGGACTGAAGACCTGTCCTGGTGTCCCTGTGATGGACTGAAGACCTGTCCTGGTGTCCCTGTGATGGACTGAAGACCTGTCCTGGTGTCTCTGTGATGGACTGAAGACCTGTCCTGGTGTCCCTGTGATGGACTGAAGACCTGTCCTGGTGTCTCTGTGATGGACTGAAGACCTGTCCTGGTGTCCCTGTGATGGACTGAAGACCTGTCCTGGTGTCTCTGTGATGGACTGAAGACCTGTCCTGGTGTCTCTGTGATGGACTGAAGACCTGTCCTGGTGTCTCTGTGATGGACTGAAGACCTGTCCTGGTGTCTCTGTGATGGACTGAAGACCTGTCCTGGTGTCCCTGTGATGGACTGAAGACCTGTCCAGGTGTCTCTGTGATGGACTGGAGACCTGTCCAGGTGTCTCTGTGATGGACTGAAGACCTGTCCAGGTGTCTCTGTGATGGACTGAAGACCTGTCCAGGTGTCTCTGTGATGGACTGAAGACCTGTCCAGGTGTCCCTGTGATGGACTGGAGACCTGAAAACACAAACTGATATTTTTATTAAAACAGCTATGGAAATTTATGTTTTTTGACGGTATTTGATATAAATTTATTTTTAAATTTAATGATTGACATATAAACATTTTATTTTTATTTTTAGTGAACATTTAGTGCATGTAAACATGCAAATTTCAACTGGAAATATGAATGATGTTTTTCAGAACGTATGTTAGAATAAACATTAAAATATTTAACAGATATTTTAAAAGGGACTAATTTTTTAAACTATAAATTAATGTTGAATAATTATTAGAAACATTAACTAATATATTACCATTTCAGTGCTGTGGAAACGATTTAGATGTTGTAGAATTCCTTCTGCCTCTCAACTTGCAGCTCCTGTAACTCATCACACAGCTGCTCACTTCCTGAAGTTAAAAGTCTACAAAAAACAGCATCAGCAGAAAAAAAATTATAACCTGCTGTTTACTCGAAATAACTTTGGCTTCTCTGAAGACAAACCGCTAAAATCTAAAGTTTTAAATGGCTAAATTGGACGGATGCGTTTGCATCTTCCTACATTGTATTCAATGTGCGCGTTGGAGACGAGTCTAGATGTGACGTCATAATCACGCGACGGGAAAATCCGTATTTACCATGTAAAAAAAAACGGCGCTAATTTTAAACTATTTTTGAGAGGAATTTTCATTCATTTCAAATTGTTTTAGCAAAAACGATCAGAGGTCAATCTTAATATATATACTGTATATATATATATGTTGTGCCATTTTATGGAAAGTTAAAAGATGATGTCAGGGGAGCTTTAACACAAGCAAAAGGCTAGCTAAAAACTCAATGCAACAAAACGCAACTAAAAACTAAAAGGTCAAAATAGCAGAAGGCTGGCTAAAAGCCCCCCTACCCCCACCCCCCAAAAAACAGCTAAAAGCTCAAAGTAGCATGAGAAGACAGAAAACATTAGGAAGAGAGCTGAATCAGCGTTCACACAGTCAAACGGCATGAATGATAAGAGGACGAAGGTTTAAGTGATGTATTTTATTTTCATATGTCCACAGAGTTTAACGTGCACTGCATGTGAACAGTCCTCTTTCTTTCCACTGCGGCTGTCTTGTTTTCAAGTGGCATCTCGCAGACTGAAACGACATTTAAGACCGAAGCAGGAAATGAAGAAACAGCAGATAAAAACGTGGGTGGTGAGTGAAGAAACGCAGAGTGACACTCGCAACAAGTCAGGCTGCAGAAAACACAAAGTGCGAGGTTAGGCAACATTCAAAGAACTGTGGCCCAGCAGAAGTTGTCTGAGACAAAGGACTCTGAGCAGCAGGGGCAGCTCTCAGGCTGACATTTGACCTCAGTGTGGCAGCAGAATACACTGTAATGGCCATGGAAACCTGGATGAGCTCAGTGTTCTGGACAGGAGTTGAATATTATTTGGTAAAAATATAAAATTACTGAAACGTAAACCTTGTGTATTTCTAAGTTGCAGTTCAGTCATGTAAAGTCCAGCATTCTTTCACGAACGTTTTGTTGTCTTATTTTAATTGTATTTTATTTTACGTATTAGAATTGTTTGCAGCTTAGTTGGAGCTTTAATTTGTGCCAATAACCAGTTTTTAATGTTGAGATCAACAGCATGTAATGACGAGTGTTGGTTATGTTTGGGCAGCATGCCTTCTTTCATACTCAAGCTTATGTATTTTAATCAGTGACTTTATCGTTTACATCTATTTCACATTTCCCTTTTCTGTTACTTCTAAAGAAATTTGTCTAGTTTTATGGACGTAATGAATTCTGGATCATAACTATAAATTCAGAACTGGACAGAGATGAGACGTTCAAACACACAATGGTTGGTTTATGGGCTTTATTTCTGATTGTCGTTATTGTTACATGTATCCATGGATGCACCCAGTTATATGCATTCCAACAAATAGATGTAGTTGGTTCATATTAAAGATGGTTAAAACACTGACATTATTTAAACACTTCGTAGAAAGTTTCAGTTCATTTGGGTACAGTAGTTCAAAACACATCAGCTGAAAATGTAAACTCAATATTTTGAGTCAAATACAAAGTTGCCTCTAGAATTGATAAACCATAAAGCAGTCAAATGGTTTACAGTATTCCCTCAGCAGGGAGCTCTCACCTTGAGGACCTCTTGGGTCTCTGGAGGTGCAGATTCTCCATTATGACCAGGACATGTTCTACCTGGTTAGACATCTCAGCATTCGGGCTCTCAGAAACGCTGCACTTGTTCAATTTGTGACCTTCTGATTACATGTTGGTGTTACACTGGGTGTGTGTTTGACCTATAAAGAACTGGCTCTGTAAATAAATGTATTTACACAGCACCTATACAAGCACCCTGCAGATGTTGGATGTTGTCTATCATGGTGCACTAAGATTCATAACTGGCTGTGATTATCGTACCCACCACTGCACCCTGTATTCACTGGTTAACTGGACATCATTAACCTCACGCAGACTCTTCCACTGGTACATTTTCATCTTTAAATCACTTCTTGGTCTGCTGCCTTCATACATCTCCTCCTACATGTCTTTGCGTGAGTGCAGCTACAGCGTGCGCTCTCAGGACATGATTACCTGCAGTGTTCCGTCAGTGAGGACTGAACTTGGCAAAAGGGTCTTCTCCTACTCTGCTCCTGCTTCATGGAATATCTTACAAAAAGACCTGAAGCTCTCGTCCTTGACCTCTCTAATGGCTTTAAGAATCTGTTGGAATCCTGGCAAAAACCAATGCAGATATGTTCCTGTTTTTGATTTTATACATCCACCTTATAATCTATCTGTTTTGCTACTTTGACGTCTTTGCTTTAACTTGTTTTTAAAAAAAAATCTGTATTTCTCTTATGTTTGTCTATTGTTGATTGTCCAAGACAAATCTACTGTTGTTGTTGTCATCATTCTTTAGTTTGTAGACAGATCACTCTTGTAAATGAGTCCTCAAGGCTCAATGAGATTAACCTGCCTAAATAAAGGTTGAATGAATGAAAATACACAACAGAAGTCATCTCAGGGCGCTGAACACCAGAGGGGGGAAAGTTCCATCCATCCATCCATCCATCCATTATCTTCTGCTTATTCTGAAGTCAGGTCGTGGGGGCAGCAGCTTGAGCAGGGAGGTCCAAACATCTCTTTCCACAGCCTCCTCTTCCAGCTCTTCTGGGAGGACTTCAAGATGTTCCCAGACCAACTGAGAGACAGTCTCTCCAGCGTGGCCTGGGTCTTCCCCAGGGTCTCCTCCCAGTCTGACATGCCTGAAGCACCTCCCTAGGGAGGTGTCCAGTGAGCATCCTTACCAGATGTCCGGACCACCTCAACTGGCTCCTCTAGGTACGGAGCACTGTGAGTGCCTCATCTGCAGCTGAGGCCTGCTGCAGCTCTGTCAGGGTAACTGTTGAACTGAGGGGTCCATGCAGGACTTGAACCCAATCTTCATCGTTCTCTGTGTCTGATGTTGCTCCGCCCGTCTCCTTCGTCACTGACACAGCTCTAGACAGGAGATCAGCCACCTTGTTGGCCCGCCCAGGCATAAACTCCAGGCTGAAATTGTACTGATTTAGCCTGTCAGCCCACCTCAGGAGTCTCATGGGCCTGTGCCCAGAGCCTTGGGTCGCCAACAGTGCTGTTAGCGCCTGGTGGTCTGTACTGTACGGATGGTGAACGGTCTGCCATAGAGATAGACATGCCAGCGTTCACATGCCCACATGCAGGCTAGGGCCTCCCGCTCCCCCACAGAATATTTCTGCTCTGCTGGAGTAAGCGCACGCGAGGCAAAAGCGACAGGGCGTTCCACCCCGTCATGAATCTGGGAGAGCACAGCACCTAGCGCCACCCCAGAAGCATCACAGGTGACCAAGGTGGGAGCGGTCAAGCTGAAATGAGTTAGTGTGGGTGGGGACGTGAGCTGTCGTTTGATGATCTGCACAGCGTCGTGGCATGCTGGTGTCCAGTCCCACGTGATGTCCTTCCGGAGCAACCGGCGCAGAGGGGCCGTCGAGTCCGAGTAGTGTGGCATGAATCTGAGGTAGTAGGCCGCCATTCCCAGGAAGGAAGACAGCTGGGATGGTGATTGTGGGTCCGGCAGGGACAGGATGGCTTCAGTGTGGGACAAAATTGGGGCAATGCCGTCTTTCGAGAGCCTGAAACCCAGAAACTCAACATCGTCAGCCCCAAACATGCACTTCTGAGGGTTCAGCGTGACCCCATGTTGTTGAAAACGCTGAAAGACCTGCTCTAGGTGAGCATCATGCAGTGCAGTAGATGGTGCATGCACCACCACATCGTCCAGGTAGCTGGAGACACCTTGGATACCAGCCAATATCAGTGTCATTATCTTTTGGAAACAACTCAGGGCCGATGAGAGACCAAACGCCATGCGTTTAAATCTGAAAACCCCCACATGCGTGACAAACGCTGTGAGGTCCATACTTTCTGGTGCTAGAGGAACCTGCAGGTAGCCGTGCCGTAGGTCCATCTTGCTGAAGACTGTGGAGCCGTGAAAATGGCTGGTGAGCTCCTCAGCTGTGGGTAGAGGATACTTGTCAGGTACGATGGCTTTGTTCACATCAGTGAGGTCCACACAGAGTCGCAGTCCACCCCCCTTTTTCTTGGCTATCACCAGGTTTGATACCCACGGTGAGGCATTGACAGGCTCTATGACGTCCTCCTCCACCAGGCGACGCAGCTCGGCCTCTACAGCATCACGGAGAGCCAGGGGAATGCGCCGAAGAGGCTGGATAACAGGACGGACCGACCGGTCCACCGTAGGCTGATGGACAAACCCTGTCATGCGGCCCAGTCCGCTGAACAGTTGTGGATAGCGGTCGGGCCAGGAGGTGGCGACTTGCAGGACATGCTGGCCCTTAGCATCCCTCACAGCAAAGCCCAGGGCGAGGAACAAGTCTAGGCCCATAATGTTAGCTCCCTTCCGGGTGATGCAGAACTTGGCGTCAGGCGTAATTTGCTGATCATACTGGACAGGGAGGCGGACCACACCCAGAGTGTCGATGGGAGAGTGACCGTAGCCCAACAGGGGTGTAGTGGCTGCTTCCAGGGGTGTACGGCTGAAAAAACGGTCATATGTGCTTTTATTTAAAATTGACACTTTGGCCCCTGTGTCCACGAGGAGCGGGACGTGAGCTGCGCCCACGCGACATGTGCAGAGCTTGAACGATGGCTGCAGAGTCTGTACAGTGTTAATGGGAACCTCAGTAGTGTCCTGGCGAGCTGAAGAGGAGCGGCAGCAGCGTGCAAAATGATTCAGTTTATTGCATTTAAGACAAAGTTTTCCATGGGCAGGACATGACTGGTCTCTAGTTGCATGGTTAGTGGAGCCACAGTTACCACAGCTCCTGGCCCCCCTCCTACTGGGCCCCCTGTCCACTCTCTGTACATCCGCGTAAACTCAATAACCACACTGTGTCCCTTCGTTGCACCAAACTTTACTGAACTCAAAACTCCCCTCACCCTCACATTTACCCATGCCGTAAAGCATCTCTTAAAGGCACAGTAACATGTCGCAACAAACAGTGCACAACATTACAGGCCCAACAAACACACTAAACACTGTGATTTCTGAACACATCATCATCTTTGAATGTTTAGCTCTCCCCGATTGGAGAACAACTTCAAAATTACGAACACGCACTGAAAACTGTTGCGCGCGTCCATGTTTACTTCCTCAAACACATGGTGCTGCGTCAGCGCCAGGACAAAAACAAGCGACCAGCCCCATGAAAACAAGCCCAAACAAGCAACTCGCAGCCTGCGTGTCACGTCACGCAGGCTGAGACATGAACCGCAGCGCGCAGCGCGGATCCGAAAGAGAAATGGAGCAGAACACAGCTGCAGCTCAATTTTTAATATTTCATCACATCTACAGCTGCACTGATCAGCACGCTATGTTTTCTTCTGCGCATGCGGGTCACTTCTGCAACGTAGAGCGTTCACACTAGACTCTAGAGTCATGCCAGGTCTGATGCTGGTCGCATTTAAAATGTAGTGTGAACATTCACACCAAAAGATCTGATTTTTTTTTTTTTATCGGAATTGAGCATTAAGACCTGCAGTGTGAACGTAGCCTAAGTCCCACCCTGATGAGGTCCGACTTACTACTGACAATGTTTTTTTGTTTTGTTTTAAACGTTTATTTATTTCATAATAATTAAAAACACAAATACCATTTCAAGTTCAAATTAATAAAATACATATAAAATAAAAGGTAGCAGAAGAATAATAATATCTTATATCTGCCCCTTCTTAACAAAATCATTTTTTTAAACAAACAAATGTGAACCCAACTCTCGCATTGCTTGTATACTGTAGAGACTGAACAACTCGTAACAACGGGCCCCAATACCATACTCACGGAGCAAAAAAAAAAAAAGAAGTTCATATCGTAAAACCAGTTCAGATCCAGATTCAAATGGAATCACAGTCAATTCAATGACAAGATGTCAGCCTCATAAACAGAACCTTGTTGTTGGTTCCACAAGAGAGGAGCCTGATAACTGAAAGCTCTGTCTCCCATTCTACTTTTAGAAACTCTAGGAACCACAAGTAAGCCTGCAGTCTGAGAGTGAAGTGTTGTTAAGAAAATATGGAACAATAAGATCTGTAATATAAGATGGAGCTAGGTTGTTGAGAACTTTGTAGGTGTTTAGTAAAGAATTATAATAGTCCAGCTCAGATGAATGCATGGACCAGTTTCCCTGCATCCTTTTAGGACAAGCTGTTTCTAATTTTAGTGATATTGCTCAGCTGAGAGAAAGCAGCCGTAGTAATATTTCTAATGTGGGAGTTTAGAAGCAGAAAGTTAAGTCATTGATTTTTTATGTCTCTAAGATATGCTTGAAATCAAAGTGGGTGATTGGACTCAACTGGCTTCATGGATAAATATAACAGAGTGTCATCAGCGTATTGCTGGATTGCATGTTGCATCTTTTTGGACAAAGAATGTCTTTTTCTTAGTAATGAAGATACTTTTGATCAAATAAACAGCAGTGGGTGACATGAAGTGAGTCATTACATAAACTGCTCCTTGAACTGTGTTTTGGTCAATTTCTCCCAACCTTTCCACCTTAGTACGGTAACTTTCTGTAGGGCACACGCTACTTACTGGAATTTGACTGGTGGAAAAAGGAGACACAAAGGTAAGTTTCAGTTATTCTAGGTCACAGTAAATATTACACCTCATTCCCTGGTTTCTCCACAGACTTACCTTTCATACGCCTTTGCGGCATTTCCAGAGGCTTTAAGTGAGCGACTTCAATGGGAAAAGCCAACGAGGACAGATTTCCTGGCACTGAAAAAAGGAAACACCAGCCTGTGAAAAACTAACTACCTTCTTTTTATTGGACTAAAACTTGAAGCCATTTCCTGATTTTTATCTTGAGTATGCAGGGAGTAGTGACTAATCTGCAAGACATCATCAGCTGTGCTGTGGAATTCAGGTAGTCCCCGACTTACGAACGAGTTCCGTTCCTCCGAGTATCTCGTAAGATGAAAATCTCGTAAGTCCGTACAGACCTTTATATAACAAAGGAGCCGACACTGAACACGTACATGTAGGTAATGAAGTTACCAAGCGCTTCGGCTATCCTAACACACCCTACAATTTAAAAAAAACACAGTACTTTACAGGTACAGTACAAAACAGATAAATAAAAATATAATTTCTTACTTTGAGCTGATCAAGCTTGTCTCGTCTGTTAGCACGTCCGAGCACGTCGGAGCTCCATACATTCTGCTGCTCTAACGCGGTCCAAACTGTTTAGAGGAAGGACTGTTAGCTTGTTAAGTCCATACATTTGAAGCCATAAAAGGAGTTTACTTTAATAAACTTACCGAAAGCCGTTTCTCCGCGGTGTTCGTTCATCCAAAACAAGCTGCCCACATTAGCTGTTGTTAGCCACCGCCATTAGGCCTGCACTCATTAGCTCCGTGCTAACGAGTCCATCCATCCAAAAAAGGCTGTCGGAGCTGCTTCTCCACGTTAGCTGAATGTCCATCCAACATCTTAGGCTGCTAGGCGGACATCGAGGCGAGCTCCCGGCCGCCGGTTCGGTTTGGTTCTGGTGGGGGTCCGCTTAGCATTTAGCCTAGCCTTAGCTTAGCCGATGAGCTAATGTTGTCGCGCGGCGCTTTTTGGGAGCGATCGCGGAGGATCGCGGCTGTTGCTCCAGAACAGACACATCCACAAAGTTCACAGAGTGTTTCCAGCTCATTTATCCGTATGAGGCAACCTCTGATCGGACGCACGGTCCTAAAAAGCCAGCAGCTCCCGGCATGTCGGCTTGGTAGCTCCGCTCGTTGCATGTCAGGCGGCGGGGCAGTGGGAGCAATCACTCCGCGATCGCGGTTACTTCTTAGGTCCGCTCGTTATATGTCAGGCGGGGGGAATTTGGGAGCGATCGCTAATACAGTACAGAGTACACTAAAAATTGAAATAAAACATAAAAATAACAATGACAATGTGGGACATATCACCACATATACTTTATTTATAAAGCCATTTAAAACGACCACAGCTGCAACAAAGTGCTGTACACATGAAATTAAGAACATTTAAACACACACACAAAAAAAATCATATTTTTATTAATTATGATAATCTCGTAAAGTCGGATCCTTGTAAGTCCAGACGCTCGTAAGTCAGGGACTACCTGTACTCTCATAGAACTGTAGTTTGGGGTGCATGTGACTGATACTCCAGGGGAATATGAAATCCGACCGTACACAAGCCTGCAGGCATTAAATGGGTTGTTTTCCTGGGTCTCACAGCAGATGACGAGAGCAGCCAATGAACCTGAGATGTTCTTCTGTCCAGCCTTTTGTTTATTGGAACAGGAACCACAGGAGGGTGTGGAACTGAGAGGTGTTTGCTTCTTCAGTTGATAGTACTGAGGAAAAGGTCAATGGTTTCCCCTCTGGTTGAGATCACTAATGTCGTTCCAAAAATCAGTCCAACGCACCATCTTGTGGTCTGTGTGATGAATCACACGGTTTCTTCAAGAGTTGAGCCAAACCAGTGATAGAAGTTCTGAATTCACCTCCTGATGGTGAAAAACTCCCAGACATGTCCTCAGTGATTCACAAATCAATTAAAGTTGTATCATTCTATGAAGAAGGTGTTGATGTACGGATTTCTTTCTGAAAGTTTAATTTCTGTGTGTCCAGTGGATCATGAAATATTTTGCTAACAGTGTTGACGCTGATAATGTTAAAGTTTTAAGCAAAGATCTCGTACAATGAGTCACACCTGGTGTATGTGTTGTGAATCACTTTCAGCTGCACTAAATTATATCACATCTGTCAGATTGACTGAATTGTAGCCGTTTGTGTTTGCTGATGTCAGCTGGACGTGGTGACCATCTTGAATCATGATGGCTCCAAAATGTTACATTTTTAATCCACTGAGATACTAGTTTAAACCTGTGACCTTTTTGAGACAAAGTATAAATCTACTCTTAACTTCCTGCGGTGAACTTCCCACGCCTCTGAGCAAGCCTGCTGTTTCTACCCCATGTGAATCCACTTCCCTCCCACTCCACCAACCACAACTACACACCACAGCTGCAGTCAGTCGAGCCTCCATGACATTAAGGTTAGAGGTCAATAAATGGATCTCAGGGTCCTCTGGTAGTTAAAACTGTACCAGTTCTCCCAGAGCCTTAATTCATCCAAAAGTTATGAATCCATGAACATTCCTACAGTGCAGGCATAAACCAGAGGTCTCCTGGGACCAGAATAAACTAACAGGGTCCGATGCCAGACCAGCTCGATGTTGATCATTTGGATTTTACATTCACCCAGAACTTCTGCACCAACAGCCTCCCAGATGTTAGAAAACTTGTTTATTCTGGATGTGATTGAGGAAATGTTGTCATAAAAGTGAGAAACAGTCTGAGGAGACTTTTAATCCAGCTCAACATGTTTGTTTTTTGACCCTACAGACTTTACACTCAATCTTCAAATGAGACAAGATCCTGGAATTTAATTTGGTGGTATCTCTACCGGCATCCTGAACAGCTGTAGGACCTTTAGTGTCCTGCACTTTGTCCATGACTGGTCCTCTTACAACAGGTTCAATAAAGATTTACACATGTACAGGTGAAGTGTTCATTTGGACAAAGGGATTCTCAGCATCACTGTAGCTAAACTCATGTTTACTGAGCAACCTTTCATATTTACCATGAGGATGCTGGTTTCCAT
>JBBPBX010009784.1:45956-59318 GCA_038048925.1 Garcialebias charrua | reverse complement strand
GGGGTGTCCTCTCTTAAAACACTGTAAGCGCGCACACAAGAACACCCCACCCACGTCAAGTGAACACCCCACCCACGTCAAGTGAACACCCCACCCACTTCAAGGCTTGCTCTCTACAGAATACGTAATGAACGCGGGCGGGCCAGTTCGGGCTGGCCAATGCGAAAACGGCTTATGTTAAGTGCAGTCACAGAATGTGATTGAACACAAGTGCTCTTTGAAGCTGGATCGGAAAAGTATCGGCAGGTTTGAACAGATACCAGATACTTAATGCTGGCATCGGATACCGATACTGGATCGGATCTGCCCCATCCCTAGTTTAAAGTAGCAAAACATAGCACAAAAAAATTAGCTAAAAAGCTTAAATGTAGCTGAAAAGTCAGAAAGAAGCTTTACCTACCAGAAGGAAGTGGAAATAGATGAAATGAGTTTAAAAAAAAAATAGAATTAGCTCAAATGATCATAAAACAGCTATGTGGTAGCTGAAAAAGCTGAAAGTTGCATAACGAGCTCAAATTAGCAGGAAGAAGTTAGAAGAAGCACAAAACTGTCGGATAGCAGAATGAATGTGAAAAGAGCACAAAACTGCTGGAAAAAACAGCTGAAATTAGCTGACATAAGTTTAAATTTGCACAAGGAAGCTGAAAGAAGCTGAAGTAGAACAATATGTGAAAGACGCAGTAAAAGGTTGAATAATAATATATAATAATAATGTCACATTTGTCATCTGTGTATGTTTCCATACAAGACGAAATTAGTCTCTGCATTTAACCCAACCACCACCAGGTGGGGCAGTGGGCAGCTATTGAAAGCGCCCGGGGGGCAATTGGGGATGAGGTGTGCCGCCCATAGACACCACAAGGTATGCCGTGACTGGGGTTCGAACCTGGGTCCTTCGGGTCCCAAGTCGGTTCCCCTGCCTCTACACCATCTTGCCCCCCCTCCCCCCGAAACAGATCTAAAGATATGAAGGATGTGAAAGGAGCTCAATTAATTTTCTATAAGAAAGAAAAAGTGACAGAAAAAGCTAAATATAAAAAAAAGCTAAAGCTGCACCAATACCAAAAGCCATAGTGCCCTTCCTACTTCCAACTTCCATAGTTTAGCATATTTCTAGTTCATGTCAGATCTTACCGTTTTTCTTTACAATTTGTATTTTTGTTGGATGTAACTGGGACCCTGTGCACATACTGTAGTTTCATTCCACCTCATGTACTGCATGTGATGTGAATGACAATAAAGAACCTTGAATCCTTCTCCTGAATGAGCTGAACGTTTTGATCCATGATTTGTTGAAATAGCAAACATTATGGAACGAGAAACATGCCTAAAAGCGTATGGAAGAAAATGGATCGCAATAGAGTGAATGCTTCATAAACATTCATACAACAACCCCACGCATTTAACAAAACACAGGCTCCAGTCCACAATTTACAGAAACTATGAAAAGTCAGTAGACTTGAGGGGAAATAAGAGGGAGCAAAAAATGAAATTTGAGAATACACCACAGATGTTTTTACTGAACAGCTTCTGCCAAGCTCAACCTTCAGCTGGAGTTCAGAGAGCACCCTATAAAACAACGTGTCATAATCTACAAGTGATTGAATGGATGTGTGAATCGGCTCAATTCAGCCCTCGTAAACCCTCACAACTAAAGCAAATAATGCTGGTCAGCTAGTCCTCACCAAGTCAGAGGTTTAAGGACAGGTAAAAAGAAAACAGAAAACAAAAACAAATGTAGGGTTGACTACAGAACCACCTGGACAAATTATTCATCCTGGGGGGAAGGGGGGGGACAAAGATGACAAAATGGGAGTGTAACAAAAATCAGAGCGTTAGAAGATGCATGCTCGCACTTCCTGTTCGTCCCTGTGCAGTACAGTGATACGGTGAAGAAGACAGGAAGTGGTTTAGTTGAAATCGTGCTCAGATGCCTCATGAAGGCGCACTAGATTTATGCCCTCACTAGAATAATGTTACTGTTGTAATCTGAACTTTCTGTGCCATTTTAACTGAAAGCTCAGCAAGTAGTGAGGGCTACTCCTTGTGCAGCTCTGAACTACAGCTCTGCGACATTCTCTAACATTGAATCTGCTTCTAGCTTCATGCAGCCGTTTTATCACACGCACGGTGGCGTGCACGGTGCACATGCACGGTGGCAGCACGGTGGTGCAACTGGTAGAGCTGCTGCCTCTCAGCGAGAAGGTCCAAGGTTCAAATCCCAGTCCGGGGGCCTTTCTGGGTGGAGTTTGCATGTTCTCTCCGTGCATGTGTGGGTTTTCTCCGGGTGCTCCGGTTTCCTCCCACAGTCCAAAAACATGCATGTTAGGCTGATTGGTAACTCTAAAAAAAATAATAATAATTGACCCTGGGTGTGAGTGAAACAGGTCCCTCTTGTAAATGAGTCCCCGTGGCTCAACGAGGATAGCCTGTATAAATAAAGGTTGAATGAATGAATGAATGAATCACAAACTGCTGTACTCCCTTTTATGTTTACCGGTACATCCCTTTCACCGTCTCTCCATATCGCAGCCACTCCCTGCAGCATTTATAAAACATAGTTAGCATTCAAACAAACCAAACCTAAGAGCACATTTTCAACATGCTAAGTTTGGTGACAAAGGCATAAAGTGGCTAATTTTAACTAGGGGTGCACAACATTATCAGCATGGCATCGGCCGATATTAGCTATAAAGTTAAATATCGGACATCGGCCATTCCATAAAAAAAAACTTACCGATTTAAAAGGCTTCTGTTTTGAGATCATTTTTAATGTAATAAACTGTCAAATATATCCATTAATGCACTACTACTTATGCACTTCTCAGTTGTCACTTGTGAACAGGTTGAGTTTAGATCTGTGAAAATTTACAAACTTGCACTGTGAGTGTTGTCATTGTGTTAGAGTAAATGTCATACCATACCATCTTTATTTATAGAGCACTTTATGCACCCAACAGGACCAAAGTGCTGTACACAAAATCATAAAATACAATCATATCATAAAATGGAAGGGTCTAAAAACAGTACTACAATAATAAATTATGAATACAATAAAACAAAGTTAAAACATCTCAGATTGTACCAAAAGCCAAAGAAAAAAGATAAGTTTTAAGAAGAGACTTAAAAACAGCAAGTGAAGAGGCCTGTCTTATGTCCAATGGGAGGTCATTCCAGAGCTTAGGAGCTACCACAGAGAAAGCACGGTCCCCTCTAAGCTTGCGCTTTGCCCTCTCAGAAGCAACTGGTCAGCTGACCTGAGCGAACGAGAGGGTGTGTATGAATGCAGCAGCTCTGACAGGTATGGAGGGGCATGGCCATTAAGAGCTAGTAAATAAAAGTATTTTAAAATGAATCCTGTAACGCACCGGCAACCAGTGCAAAGAAGCCAAAATAGGGGAAATATGGTCAAATTTCCGTGTACCTGTTAAGAGTCGTGCAGCTGCATTTTGAACCCTCTGAAGCTGGGAAGTACATGAATCACTAATACCTACATAAAGTGAATTGCAGTAATCTAGCCGTGTGGTCACAAATGCATGGACTGCTGTTTCAAAGTGCTGTCTAGGAAGGATGACTTTTACTTTAGCTAGCTGCCTCAAATGAAAAAAGCTGGATTTTACAACTGTTTTAATTTAAGACTCTAGCTTAAGAACAGCATCCATCTTGACCCCTAGATTTGTAACAACTGGTTTGACATACTGAGCCAAGGAGCAACCATCGGACAGATGCCTCCTACCCACTGCACAACTCGAAACGCGCCTGCCGTCCCCTTTTTGCCGCTGGTCACGGTCCCACTGAACCACTGAACACCGTCTGATGACGTACACTAGGGGGTAGCAGAGGGAGGGGTCTCTGGCTTGTTTTCCGGGTTCAGTTGTTGTTTTAACTGCACCTCCGACGGTCTTCGATGAGATTAAAACTTTTTTTTATGTTTGGGGTGATCTACACTGGAGAGGACAGCAGCCTGTCAGCAGCAACTGTAAAAATGCCACGTTTCTTACCGGAGTTTGGGTCCAATTCCTGGAGGCTCGATCCGGTGAGTTTAAAAAGTCCGAAAAAAGTCCCGTTGTGGTTGTGTAATCAGATAGCGAGGCTCTCCCGACTGTTTGCCGGATGCGTCGAGCCGCCAGAGATCAACATTTGGGACGTCTGCGGCTCGACGGCGACGCGCGCGTGCGTGTGCAGGCTGCCGTCGCGCCGCTTCGATCACTCGAATCTCGCCGCTTCCTTGTTCGCCGTGACTCCACGCGTCTCCTCCATAGACTTTGAATGTAAACCGGCCGCTTCGGCCGCTCGACAAAGGGGGCAGTGGGTAGGAGGCAAGAGAGTCTTCAGTCGAACTGCCAAAAATCACCACCTCTGTTTTGTCTTCATTAAGTTTCAAGAAGTTTAGGGCCATCCAGGCCTTCAAAGCTTCCAAACATAGGAACAGAGACCGAAGAGAGGTGGGGTCTGCTTTCTTTAAAGGTACGTAGATCTGTGTGTCATCTGCATAACAATGAAAAGCAATCTCGTATTTCCTAAAAACAGAACCAAGTGGAAGGATGTACAACAAAAATAGACGAGGGCCCAGAACTGAGCCCTGCGGAACACCACACGAGAGCGGAGCAGAGGAGGACCTATGTCCATCAAGACAGACACAAAAAGTACGTTTGGTTAGATAAGATCCAAACCAGTCTAGGGCTATATGACCAATGCCCACCCACTGTTCTAAACGTGTAATTAAAATGTTGTGATCAACTGTCAAAAGCAGCAGACAAATCCAACAACACCAAAACAACGCAGTCACCAGAATCAGTCGCCAAAAATATACATGAATAAATTTGACATTAAGCATAATCCAAGTTGAAGTGTTGCACCATTTTCAGCTCCTTTTTGGCATTTGCATTTGGTAACAAGCCACATTGACAAAGACCAGGCAGAATAATGTAGTATTTTAATTCCACAGCAGAGAAAGCTATGTAGTCTCTGTAAGTAGGTCTAGGGCAGGGGTGCTCATTACGTCTATTGCGATCTACCGGTAGATCGCGGAGGCACTACTAGTAGATCACAGCATGACATTAAATAATTGTCAGCCTATCAAACATCCCGTCACTTGATTGACATACAGGGCAACCAATCAGATGACGAGCTTTAGCTCATGCTAAAAACGGCGCGAAGTGTAGCAAAACATACAAGCGAAAATAATCAGCAAATTACCTCAGATTTTAAAGGTCCACTGGCATCTTACGAATTTGCATGAAATGATAGAAGATATATTTTATCATTCAACTATGTTCGTTTTTGCAAACAAAATGATAAAATAATGAAAATTCCTTCCAAGTCTAAAATTAAAAACAGCTTTTCTCTCTGAAAATTCCGACTACAAGCGAATGCAACATTTGTGACGTAGGAAGCAGGACCTTCAGTCTTCGTCTGCCATTAACGCATATTCATTCTCAGCCAGATCGCCTTTTTTTTTTGTAAAACTTAAAAAATGCCGGTTCGGTGTGTTGCATTTGGGTGTTCTAATATCATCAGTGAACAAGTGAGCCTTTTCACTTTCCCAAAAGATGTAAGACCTTCGTCAAAAATGGAATAAATAAAGCTGCCCCCCCTCGGACTGAGCTCCCTGCTTCCTGAACAGGTAAGAGTCAAATACATACGGGTGCAGACCTAAATTAGAACCTGCTGTTTCTGCTCATCTAACTTCCTGCTTCCAAAACTAAAGACAAATAGCTCAAATCTTAACTTAGATTGATAATTTTGTTGTTTTATTTCTTGTTCGCCATGAATATTTATATGGGGCGTTCTAAAGACGTTCTCCTTCCTACGTCACAAATGTTGCATTCGCTTGTAGTCGGAATTTTCAGAGAGAAAAGCGGTTTTTAATTTTAGACTCAGTTTGGAAGGAATTTTTATTAATTCATCATTTTGTTTGCAAAAACGAACATAGTGGAATATCTTCTATCATTTCATGCAAATTTGTAAGATGATGTCAGTGGACCTTAAAGCCCTTGATAAAACATGAGTGAGACACCTGGACCAAGTAAGAAGGCAAAAACGTATCACTTTCATACGGAATGGGAGATGGACTTTTTTCCCCAGTCATTTTTCACTCACCAAACTTCAAAAGCAAAAGCCGCCACCAAAGCATCGTTCCGGTTGAGTCACGCCGGGTGTTGTTTTTTGAATGTCCAGAGGACCAGATGTTTTAGATGTGACATTAGTATTGATCCTCAGCATTTTTTATAATTATACTTCATTTATAAAGCCCTTTAAAAACAACCACAGCTGCAACAAAGTGCTGTCAGTGGCGGTCCCCCATATGGGCAATACGGGCGATTGCCCAAGGCGGCGTCCAGCAGGGGGCGGCAAAGCAGAAGAAGAAGGAGAGACACTGCGCCTCGATTATTTTTTATTTATTTTTAATCTTTTCCAACTTTTGTTTTTAACAACACAACACAGAACACCACTACTGCACTGCTCCTGTGCCGCCCCACCCTTCATTTAATCACATGTCCTCAGTTTAATCACCACAGCAGCTGCTGGGGCACCGTGCACCTCATCCACTTTCAGTTTCGTTTTAGTTAGGTGCGCGGAGGTGACACTATGTGCGGTCAGTGAAAAGATCATGGAAGGGGGGAAAAGTAAGGGTGGTGCAGAGAAGAGAAGGAAAACAGACGCAGCTAATGTACAACCATGATTGACACCGTTTCACTCAAACAGCAGCTGGAGATCAAACAGGTAAGACATGCTGTTGAACTTTGCTGCAAACCACAGTTCAAGTTAATTATGAAGTCAATTAATTTTGTGGAGTGTGGCATTGTGGCACCAAAAAAAAAAGACCAAAAAAAAACCATGCTTGTTAGGCTGATTGGTGACTCTAAATTGACCCTAGGTGTGAGTGTGAGAGTGGATGGTTGTTTGGTGTGAGTGAGACAGGTCCCTCTTGTAAATGAGTCCCCGTGACTCAACGAGGCTAGCCTGTATAAATAAAGGTTGAATGAATTGTGACATAACATTCTGTTAAATAATTTAAATAATATATGAGTCTGGTGAAGACCTGCTCTATTTGAAAAGTGCCCTGAGATGTCAGATGATTCAACTCTTTAATGAAATTGGCCTGAATTGATCATAAATCTTTGTAAAAAAAGGGGAGATTTGTGTTGAGTTATGACAATTTTTTAATGTGATTTAGAGCCAGGAGTGATGAGGGGATTGTTCTTGTCAGTATGAAGGAACAGGTGAGCTGTTCTAACTGTGTGTGAACAAACATTAGTAATATAAACACTTTCTAAACAACAGTAGTGACTCATATTTTTATCATTAAAAGTAAGATAATAAATGCATAAAGCAATGAAAGGGAATAGTATGAAAGAAATATGAAATAAACCTGCATATTTTGCCATGGAAAATATATTAATTGGTTAAATCAAAATTTGTTTTCCGTATAAAATGTACTAAAGCTTTACAGATTGTCCTGATGCAGGCTCAATAAATGTAGTCCTCTGGACAGATTCTTCTTTGTATCAAAAAGACTTCTTCAGTCTGAGGAGCTGTGACAAACTCAGTCATCTTTCCTCCTTGATAGAGAGGAACGATGGTTTGAGAGAGTAAAGGAGGCCATCTTTGTGAAAAGAAACCGTCCATCATTAAACAGAGGTGGAGGCCTCCGTGTTCAACTGTCCCCCTCTTACAATGCTGTGATTGCTAGTATCTTACCGTTCACATAAAATATTTGATAATGTTCTTATGGAAACAATTTTTGAATAATGTTCATAATGTGTTAATGCTACATGTTTGTCTCAGGCTACTTCTTGTTCTGCCATTAACTCTAAATAGTTATTGAATTGATTATATATGTAGGTAAAACTAGATGTTGAACCACCCATTAATAATAATAATAATAATAATGTATTTTCCTGTCATCTGCGTATGTTTCCCATACACAGACGAAATTCGTCTCTGCATTTAACCCAACCACCTACCAGGTGGTGCAGTGAGCAGCCCGAAAGCGCCCGGGGAGCTGGAGAAATAGGTGTGCACTCATAGACACCCCAAGGTGGGTAGTGGCCGGGACGCGAACCCGCGTCCTTCGGGTCCCAAGTCAAAAGCCCTGCCACTAGACCATCTTGGCTCAAATACACCAGAATCACCAAAATGCAGGAAATGGCATCTATTTTATTCAAAATTTTCTGAGAGAGGACCGCCACTGGGGCGGCGCCGTTGGGGTTGCTCGCCCAGGGCGCCAAATAGGCTAGGACCGCCTCTGAGTGCTGTACATATAAAAGCATTTTAACTAATCATCACATCTTTTACTCTTAAATAAATTATTTTTTACATATTTCATCATTGATTCTTTCAAGAGCTCCACACCTGAAAATGCCTCATGAGAAACATCTGCCTACTCAAAGCTGCTCTGACATTCTTCAGTCTGTTGTGAGCCACCAGGGGGCTAGTTAGCACTGAAGCTAACATGTCAGCTGATGAACTGTTGCTCCTCGTGTTTTGCCGTCACCACCCCCAGGCACCTCATGTGGTCCCTGCGGGCAACCAGGTGCCTGCGGGCACCACGTTGGTGACCCCTGATTTATTATATGTGTTGTGCAATATTGGCTTATAGATATGCAAGGCACATCAACATACATTGTACATAAAAATAATCCTTAATATATTTGAAGATAATTATATGTTTTGCATTTTTGTATTGGGTAGATCATTTTGACTTGGTTGTTTTAAGTAGCTCGCATGCTGAAAAAGTGTGAGCACCCCTGGTCTAGGGGGAAAAAATATCGGTAATCAGCCAAATATGTTTTAACATATCGGAATATCGGCCAAAAATCCAATATCATGCATCCCTAATTTTAATCAGCAAGTATGATTAAGTTTTTATTTTCTCAACAGTTCTCCCTCCCCACATTCATCCCCTCACATCGTACCGTTTGGCCTCCTCTAGGTGACAGAGGTACTCGTAGGCGATGTTCTGTCGCCTCCTCTCATCCATCTCCTCTGCAGACAGCCTCTCATCATCCTCAATGGCTGCAGAAAGCAAGCAGATTCAAACATAAAATTATTTTAACCAATTTTGCAGAAGGTGCAGCTTTTTTTTTAATCAGTAGGCCCATAACTAAAATGTGATTAATTTATGCATGAAAAAGTTAGTTGGATTCTAACGCAGAATACTTAATGCACAAATATTTTATTCCTATAGGAAGAAAACACTAGTGCATTAAAAGTATACAGGTAGTCCTCGGGTTACGACGGCCTCGAGTTACGACGTTTTGGGTTACGTCACGCATGTCATAAAAAAAAAATGTAAAAATTATTTTGAAAAGCCAGTTGTACTTCCTGTTTGACGGTAGAAGTAGCAGTAGCTTGACGCAGCGGAAAAAGAGAGAGAGACCCGCTCTGGACCGAATTTCATGGCACAAACAGCAAAGCAGTGGAGGTGGAGACATTACTGGACAGAGGTTGACGGCGGGTTTACAACGGAATACGGCAGATTGACCGAGCTGACGGCGGTTTTACGTCGTAAACAAAGGTGCAGTGTCACCAGATGGCAGAAACAGCGGAGCTGGACCGGAGGAGCAACGAGCTAACATGCTAATGGAACTTACTGTAGGATGGACGGGTGGATGGCGTCACCAGACGGCAGAAACAGCGGAGCAACGAGCTAACATGCTAAAGGACCTTACTGTCGGATGGACGGGTGGATGGTGTCACCAGACGGCAGAAACAGCGGAGCAACGAGCTAACATGCTAACGGACATTACTGTAGGATGGACGGGTGGATGGTGTCACCAGACGGCAGAAACAGCAGAGCTGGACCGGAGGAGCAACGAGCTAACATGCTAACAGACATTACTGTAGGATGGACGGGTGGATGGTGTCACCAGACAACAGAAACAGCAGAGCTGGACCAGAGGTGCAACGAGCTAACATGCTAATGGAACTTACTGTAGGATGGACGGGTGGATGGTCTCACCAGACGGCAGAAACAGCGGAGCTGGACAGGAGGAGCAACGAGCTAACATGCTAACGGACCTTACTGTAGGATGGACGGGTGGATGGTGTTACCAGACGGCAGAAACAGCCGAGCTGGACAGGAGGAGCAACGAGCTAACATGCTAACAGACATTACTGTAGGATGGACGGGTGGATGGTGTCACCAGACGACAGAAACCGCAGAGCTGGACCAGAGGTGCAACGAGCTAACATGCTAATGGAACTTACTGTAGGATGGACGGGTGGATGGTCTCACCAGACAACAGAAACAGCGGAGCTGGACAGGAGGAGCAACGAGCTAACATGCTAACGGACCTTACTGTAGGATGGACGGGTGGATGGTGTTACCAGACGGCAGAAACAGCCGAGCTGGACAGGAGGAGCAACGAGCTAACATGCTAACGAAACTTACTGTAGGATGGACGGGTGGATGGTGTTACCAGACGGCAGAAACAGCCGAGCTGGACCGGAGGAGCAACGAGCTAACATGCTAACAGACGGAGGAAGAATTCACCAGCTCCCAGTAAGAAATTTGCTCTTTTTTTCCTTCATTATGGCTCCAAATGTACTCCATGCGTTTGTTGATAATTATGTAGGGTACTGTGTTAGGATAGGCTAAGTGCTTGGTAACTGTACAGTACCGTACATGTACACGTGTATATGGGGCGGCCAGTGTGTATGCGTTTTCTGACTTACGTCGAAATCCGAGTTACGATGGGCGTAGGAATGGAACTGCGTCGTAACTCGGGGACTACCTGTATTGTGCAAGTTAGTATTTTAAGGTTGCATTTGGATAACAAGAAAAGTTGTAATAACCAAAAGCTCCTTCAGCTGATTTTTAACCAATTCAACCTATCAAGAACCAATTCAACCTTTCAAGATATCCATTACAACTGGATCACACATAAAGATGATGTATCCAGAAATGTTTTTTATTTTTTTGCATTAAGTGCTTCACTTAATGTTGAAAACAAGTACAGTAGATACGCTTCAATGATCAAAACAGGCCAAGATGTGGGGTGCCAACCTGACAAGTGACTTCTGCTGAGAGTTGACCTTTACCTGTAGCTTAATGAGATCCCCTCCCCCTCAGTGCACCTCACCTTCACTTTAATCCAATCAAATCCAATCAAATCTCTTTATTTCTGGCTGACTTGAGCATCATGAACACTGTGGCTCAGTTTAAAAAAAAAAAAAAAAAGGGTTTGGTCCCCTGAGAGTAATGGAGCGCAGCCAGCAAAAACAGCAGTTTTTAGGCTTCTTTCTTAAAAACGAAGCAAACCCAAGCCAAACAACAGAAGTTCTCTTTGATTACTTTTTGTTTATCCACCCTTCACAAATAAAGCAGATTCCAACATTCAAGTACCTTATGTGATTGTTTGGTTTGTTTCATGTTCTGACTGTGATGTGGAGTTTGAAAGTCATGTGGAATGCATGTGGCCCAGCATGAACGTCCGGGGAGACTCTCACACTCCGACCGTTCATCCGTCACCTGCAGAAATATCCGTTCTCGGAGTCTCAGCAGAGGCTTGACACACACACACACAATACCCACATGCAACAACAGGCAGAGCCAAACACAGCTGGACTATCGCATGGCTGGAATGTTTTGCATGAACATCAGATGTGGAGAACATGCAGATGAATGCTCATCTCTGAGGCAGTCCCAGCTGAACAACCTCCACCAACTCTGTCACTTCCTGGAAGAGCTTGTCTGCAGCCGCTGTTATATTTAACTATCAGGATGGGTTTGTTGCTTTTGTGTGTCACATAATCACTGAAGTGGAATTATGGTCTCTGTGACCATGACTCATGCTTTTGCTGCAGGCTGGGGTTCTGCTGGACTCAAAACAGGTTTTAATTTTAGATTTGCTCCTTTTTTGCACTAAACATCTAAAATCACACATTTCTGCAAAAAATAAAAATAAACAACTAATAGTGAATTTATGTGGTGACACCAGCAATTTGATCTGATCAATAAAAAATATCAATAAAAACAGGCCTGCTGACAATTGATCATGAGTGTTACAAAACTTTGTGACTTTTGCCCTTTTCTGTTTGCTCTGGTACATTCTCGACAGTCAGTTTTAGATTTCTGTAAAAATCCAAAGTTAATAAGTAACCTATGAGAAAAAAAGCCTTGTGTGTAGACATGAAGGCATGTTAGCTTCCAGTCAAATCAACAGATAAAACCATTTCACTGTGATGCATTCAGGGACACACTGAGTGAAGACAACCAAGTTTGTATTACTTTTTTTTTTTTATGCCCTGGATTTTATTTATTTTAACGTATTCACGCTGCCTCGCGTCTTATCACTTTTAACTTCTAATATATTGATAAAGAGCCTGTAAATAATTGTTCAGCTGTAAAAGTGCAACCAGGTGTAGAAGAACCACCTGCTGCTCATCATCTCTGCGACCGGAGTTCATCCGGTGTCACACACAGTCACAAACCTTAAGTTTACACATAAAAGCGACTCACAGAAGAAAAAAAGAAAAAAAAACATTACTTACTTCCATAGTGTGGCTTCTGTAACGTTAATGTTTCTTCATGGTACATCCTGCCTCGTTTCCTCCACTTGTGAACTCGTCTGAACTGGAAAGAACTTCAGCCAACAAGCTAACTAACGTTCAAGCAGAGCGAGCCGCGCCTCTCAGGATGTATATTAATATAAATAATAAAGCAGAGTGGGGGGGAAACACCGACAACAAAGCTAAACAGTTTCCAAAAGTTTCATGAAAGTGCCAGCTGTGACTTGTCGCGGACACCCCCCATGGTGAGCACTTCTTCTGTGACTCCTGACCAAAGTGCTTCTCGTTGGCGTCATCTGCGCCTCTGCTAAAATAACCGGCGGAACAGCGACAGTTGGCGCTTACCACCATCTGCTGGTCATCCGTGGTACTGCAGGCATGACCGCCGGAGAGAAAAGTCAAGTCAGATTTATTTATATGGCAGATTTAAAACAGAAACTGTTACCAAAGTGCTTAGCAAAAATATCACAGCATAAAATAAAAAGTAACAAGATCTATTTACAGCACATGGAATAAAATATAAAAACAAAAACATAATTAGAAACAATGAAATACTTTACTGTATATCAGAGTCAGAGATTCTTTATTGTCTTTATTGTTATTATTCTTTATTGTCATTCATGTGGTACATGCGATGGAACAAGATCATGTACACAGGGTCCCAGTTACTTCCAATAATAAAATGTAAAAGAAAAACAGTAGTAAGATCTAAGATATGAACTAAGAAAAACATAAACTAAAAATACACTAAGCACTAATGGCATAAAAACATTACTTTGACCAGCAGAACAAACATGAGTCTGTGCGAGCAGATGAGATAATTTTATATATATATATATATAT
>JBBPBX010009783.1:37679-59319 GCA_038048925.1 Garcialebias charrua | reverse complement strand
GTAAGATAAAAAAAATCAGGTTTTCATGGGAATTATTCATAATAAATGTTTTTTTCTTTGTAGTTGGAATTATTCATAATAAATGTTTTTTTCTTTGTAATTTGTTTTAAACAAAGTTCTTGGAAGAAAGTTTGTTTTGAAGAATTAGAGCCGTTATCAAAAAATGATTGAAATGTTACAAAACTTTTGACTTTTTTTTTTTTAACGCCAGATTTAGGGAAAAATTTACCGTGTTTTTGGACTATAAGTCGCAATATCAATGAACGAGTCTGTTTTCATGCATAAGGCATGGCACATTAAGCATAACAAAACATAAGCCAAACTTTATTAAACTCTTTCACAAGAACCACATAAAATCAGTTCGAGGTCCGTAAGCACAACCAGAATTAATAATTAATACATAAGGCGCACCTGTTTATAAGACTCATTGTCAATTTTTGAAAAAATTAAAGGATTTTAAATGCACCTTAGTCTAAACCTTTTTTTGTGTGTGTTAGGCTCTGTGTAATGGCAAACACCCTTCTGTAGCCATATGTCCCACCGCGCTCTCTGAGGTCAGCAGACCAGATGCCTCTTTCAGTCCCAGAAACTCGTTGTAAGCTCAGAGGTGACAGGGCTTTCTCAGTTGCAAGTCCAAGACTGTGGAATGAGTTGCCACTGAAGCCCGAGATACACTCATGCGTCCTCAGGTACGCCACCATACGCGCGCATTTTGTGCGCATGTGTTTTGCTGATATGCTTCAGCATATGTCAGAAACTCAGCTCCTTGTTGTAATATGAGCTGCTGCACATGGAGGGGACTCAACTGAGCTCGCTGATTGGTTACTTGCTGACACGCCTACTGAAATGATTGACAGCCAGCTCATGTAGCGCCTTGAAGACCGCGGCGGTGTTCATGCGGTGTTTCTACTATATATGTTGTAAAAAGTTCTCTCAGAAATAAAAATAATAACAGGGAGTGCTTTTCCTGCAGCACACAGCCCACCAGGGATATTTAAAACATCGCGCACCCAGGTAGGACCTGAATTCATTCATTTCAATCATCGAGTGAACGGAGGAAGAAGCGGTTACTTGACTTTAGGCAAAAAAACAAAAGAAAAGGCCCGATCAGCGATAAAGAAGGGGAATTTATTTAATTTGTGTAACATACAAAACAGTCCGGCGCCGGGGAAGTTTATGTTCAGACACCGCGCATCGCGTATGCGTAGTAAAAAAATACTTTTGCGCGTACGTGCCCTGAGGGGCTACGCGGGGCTACGCTTTTGCCACAGCGTACGTACGCTGCGTATAGGCGTATCGTGAGGACGCATGAGTGTATCTCGGCTTGAGTGTCAGGCAGGCTCCCACACTCACAGTCTTTAAGTCTCGCTTGAAAACCCACTTCTATTTTCTTGCCTTTAACACGGTGTGATTTGCTTTGATCCTCTCTGTAATATACAGTGTTGGCCATTTTAGTTAGTTTCTGTTGCTAGTTACCGTATATCTATATTTTTATATTATGTTTTCCTGTCCACTGTGCTTTTTGTTTCTATTGTACAGCACTTTGGATGGCCTTGTTGCTGTTTTAAGTGCTCTATAAATAAATTGGTATGGTATGGTATGTGCAGAACCACTGACTGACTGCAACTGTGGTGCGCATTGCAAATACGATTTCAGATAAATTGCTGTTTCTGTGAAACAATGGCAGGGCTTTGAGAACCGTCCACTTTGACACCTGGACTTAAAAAGGTTTTTATGTCTAAAAACCTGACTGCTGTTGCTGTGTAGACAAACAGCCGAAATGTAACACAATTGTCCCAATTTCACTTATGCTGGGGAACAAGTGTTTACGAGGTACTGGAAAAGTGTGTTTATACAGAGATGCTGTTGAGTTGAGCAGGACTCAGTGTGGACTTACGTTTTGTGCATCGCTGTGATCCTGGAATTGCGCTCCAACCGTGACAGCACTGCCCTCCACAGACATTCACCCTGAACACAAAACAAGCAGAGCTTGAAGAAGAAACTATGAAACTGGTACAGGAACAGGCTCATCACCCAGCACCACCTGGTTGATGGAGGACTCTCTGGGACATCATTTCTGTCTCCTACTCATACCACCAATATGAAGAACTCAAATGCATTTTTTATTAAAGCCACAGACTTTCTCATGCACACATAAACAATGTGTTTTATAATAATAGAGCTGCATTATTGTTATATTTGGTGCAGAAACCAAATGCAGAATTTTTACAGATAGTTTTTTACAGCTTAAACAAACGTGTATTTCTGACCTATCTACAACTCCGTTCCAAAAACACTGGGCCATTGTGTAAAATGTCAATTAAAAACAGAAAGCAAGATAATTAATAAGCTATAAAAAAGCTAATAAAAGAAGATTTGTTTTGTTTTGTTTTTTTGACAGCAGCAATTCTCAAAAAAAATGTAACCAGGGTAATAAAAGGCAGCAAAATAAGTGGTACAAATACTGTAAACAGCTGGAGGAGGATTTTGCAGCTAATTAGGTTAATTGGCAACTGCTTAGTGTCATGATATGTGTCTGTTCAGTTTTAAAGGGATCCATGATTAGTTGGACATGTTGGTCTAAAAATTATTTAAAAAATTAAATACATTTAATTAAAAATTGCTGTTTATGTAAAAACTCATAATTACTTCAAAAACGTTATATCTTTTGTTATTTTCACCCATGGAGGTCGCCATTTTTCCCCCTGCACAATGCATGCTGGGTTGATGGCACGGTTAGGTCCATTCTGTACTGGAATCTACAGAGTAAACCCAGGAAGGCTAACATTACCTGAGTTGTTTTGTTTTATTATTGCGTTTAACTGGTGTAAATTTAGATAATGTCACAGTGCATCACTGTTGGCTGAAATTTAAAAACAGAAAAAGGCAGAAATAGTGAGGTGAGTGACACATGAAAAAAAGAAGAGCACAATGGGAAAAAGCCGTCAAAAGAATGAAACTTCTGAAGGACCCACATTTGTGCTCTCAGCACTTCTCTCCAGAAGACTTTGAAGGAGCTGACAGGTGGTTGTTACCCACGAAAGCTAAAATCGAATGCTGAGCCGACAATTTTTAACCATAAAGCACCTACACCCCGCCGCTGGCTAGAGAGTGAAAGATGCTGGGGAAAGAGTCAGAGACAGGCAACGCTGGAAGCTCTAGCTATTCCCACTGTTGCTGGTACCGAATGTAAAATTACGGATCTGACACCAGATCAAAAGACCAGACCCTATACAGGTGCTACTGGACCTGACAATAGACACAGAGCATGTCATGCATTCACCGGATCACACAGTCTGACCAGCGCTATGTGTTCATCTATCATTTCATTTACGAAGCTGAAGTTTGCTTCCGATTTTGGAAATGGCTAAAGGGCGATTCCAGCTAATTTTTCACTAGTTTAAGTGTCTTTAATCTGTTCTAGTTTAAGCAATCAAAATTATCATGTATTAAAAAAAGAAGAAAATATTTCAAACAATTCAAAATGCCCTTTGTTGCAGTGAGAGAGAGGAGCTTCTCATGCAACTGAGAGCAGAAAAAGAGAGATGTTCAACTCTCTAGAATAAAAAAAGCTGATTTACAAATTTGAAGTTTTGCATTTATAATTGTTTTAAACTGAAGACTTGTTTTATTGTGGAGACCTCTAAACCACACACAAACACGCATTTGCCTGTTCTGACTGTTGATTCTGTTCAAATGATTCCATAAAGTGTTGAAATTGCCCTCTTTTGAAGTTTCACAAATAAGATAAAGGTTTGACAAATCAGAGTAGGTTTTAATTATTCTGATATTAGTATAGAATAATCTAGTCCAGGTTAAGTATTTTTGTCTTTAAACTAGAACAGACCATGCTCATGGTAGTGAAAAATTAAGTGGAATCACCTTTAGCCATTTCCTGACTCGGAAGCTGCAATCGGAAGCCAACTTCAGCTTCATGTTTAATTTATTGCTAACAGTAATTCACAATTTTTAAGATAGCAATGCTGTATGTATATCAATAATATAACAAGCTTTATTACAGTTGTCTTCAACTACAAATGCTGAAACACAAATCGTTGTCAACACATCCGATGCAGCAGTACAGCGGTCAGAAGATGTATTGTATCCAATAACAATGAACCACATTTATGCAGATAGGCCGAACAAACAACAACTTCTTCGGCCAACTCTTTCCTCTTCATCCATTTGGTCCTCCTCATCTTCATTAACCCTTGTGAGTTCTACATTGACATTAATTTCAATGCGCTCCGGTTCAAATTGAAAAGGAGTAACGTTACTCATAACTGTTTTGGCTGGACGGCGCTAGCACTAGCACTACAGGACCTAGCATACATAATTTACCCAGAATGCGGTGCAGCATAAACAACATGGCGACATCTGTGTGGCAATATTTTATTTAAATTTATAAAAACTAAACAGCCTACAATATTTTTACTGTATTGTTTTTACATCTAAAATAAATATTTCTCAAATAAAGTCTATTGTTACAACTAGTCGTGGATCTCTCGTGGATCGTGGATGGTTTATTTTTGTTTCTTTGTAGTTTGGTTTCTGTTTTCAAAAGTGATCATTTAGGTGTCCTTGAGTCACCAGTGCATTTCCGCCTCAGTCAGTTTTACTTCACTGCTCCTGCTCTGCACACTTTCTCAGCCTTCATAGCACAGCTGCTCAGTAAGTTTTAAAATGTATTTGAAATTTAGTTTTTGCACATTTACATAACTTTAAAGTGTCATGTTGACAGATCCAATGCAGGGTCGTTAAGGCCCAAGTATAGCTCTGCGTTGGGCCGAACGCCGCTCGACGCCGTTCGAACGCAGCAGCACAAGCCTTTGAACGCCGGCGCGAACGCGCCAAGCTCAATTTTTACGACCGCGAGCGCAAGCGCGTTGTCTCACAATAAACTGCCCGGCACCAAACTGTTTTGTATGAGACACAAATGTATTAAATTCCCCTTCTTCATCCCTGATCTGGACTTTTCTTTTGGGTTTTTTTGCCAAAAGTCAAGTGATCGCTTCCTCCTCCGCTGACTCCATGACTGAAATGATGAGGAAATGAATGAATTTGTCACGAGCGAATTAAACTCATGTCCAACGTGGCTGCGCGAGGCTCTGCAGATTTCCTAGTGTTCTGGTGTGCTGGAACAGCGCTCCCTGTTTTTATTTTATTTTTTAGACCTTTTTTTTAAACATATAAATACAGAACACCGCAGCGGCTGCAGCCAGAGCCAGCTGCCGGCTCGTGCCTTTTTTTTCCCCACCCGACCTGTCAATCAATTCAGTAGGCGTGTCAGCAAATGACCAATCAACGACCTCAATTTATCCCGTAGGTAAACGCTCCGCCCTGCTGTTGCTCAAATGACGTCAAGTATTTGGAGCGAAAACGCGAGCATTAACGCGAGAACGAACGCAGAGCTATACTGCGGCCTTTATGGTAACAGCAAACAGACATTTATGGGCTTGGCCTCATCCTGTGCAAAAATAATGTAATATCATGCTAAGAAAGGTACTACAGTTGAGTTTTGTTGCAATATTCAATTCAATTTAATTCAGTTTACAGTATTTTCTGGTGTATAGGTCACACCTGTGTATAGGTCGCATTGACCAATTATCACCAATAGATTGGAAAAATCCCTAAATAGGTTGCACCGGTGTATAGGTCGCACCTACGTTTAGCTCTGCTGCAAATGTCTGCCACAGGAGCGCACAGCAAGGCTTTTAAGAAGATTACCACTTAAAAACAATTATTTGTTTGATAGAAATTATAGCAAATACATGTCTGAGCTGAACTTTTCCTTAATAAATGAACGTAATTGTGAAATGAGCTGGATTTTAACATTTGTTTCGCCGAAAGTGATAACAAGCCATATATAGGTCGCACCTGTGTATAGGTCGCAGGCCTTGAAAAAACCATAAAAAGGTGGTGCGACATATACACCAGAAAATACGGTACTTATATAGCACTAAATCACAACAAAGTTGTCTCATGCCGGGTTCTCACCAAACGCTTTTCGCGCAGCCGAAACAGCCACTTTACATTGAGAGTCTATGTGGCCGCGCATCTTGGAGCAGCAAGGCGTGACGCGGCGCGTCTTCAGCATTTCAAGCAGCGCAGCAGCGCCCGGCAGTCCCTTTCCACGCATGCGCACGTCCGCAGCAGCCAAGCCAGCGAGCAGCAGAAACAAGAATAGTCTTGCTTCTGCTGCTCGCCGCGTCGCAGCAACCAATCGGGAAAGACTCTGCTATGTGTTGACGCAACGACGACGGGACTTTTTATGGACTTTTTAAACTGATGCCGGGTACCGACCTGTTCCGTCAAAACGCTCCTGCCGCCTCCTTTTGGCCGCTTGTCACTTTCACACAAAGCCACTGAAGACGCGTGTGATGGCGCGCACTGGGGGGAGGCAGAGGAGGGGGTTCTGGCTCGTTTTCCGGGTCGGGTTGTTTGTTTCATGCTGCTGGCAGATAAAATCAGCTGTTCGTAGGGATGGGAACCGAGAACCGGTTCTGTTAGAGAACCGGCTCTTAATAGTCCAATTCCATGGAATTGTAGGATGCTTGTCTTAACGATTCAGCTTATCGGTTCTGCAGACTCATGGTGGTGACGTATTTAAGCGATGACATCACAGACATGCGCCGCGCCCGAGTGGTGGTGGCGTGGTGGTGTCTATATAAGATATCTATGATGTTCAAAATGGCGTCGCGGAGGAAGCGCTCAAGCGTTTGGCTTCATTTCACGAAAAAAGATGAGACCAGGGCTACTTGTAACGCATGCAACGCGTCCATTACGATAAAGGGAGGAAATACGTCGAACATGCAGAAGCATTTCGCCACTCAGCATGCGGTGACTTTGAAGAAATGTACCGTTTTTAACACGCTGCTTGGAGGAGAAGTGGAGAGAAAGCGTCCACCTCCGTTGTTACAGGCAGGTAACGTCAAATTCTTTCACTTGTTACCTTTTAGCTATACTGCTTCCACTGTATTTTATAAATAATCTCCCTCTCCTGTAACATTTAGTTGACGAGGATTGCCGGAGTCTGGCTGGTTCTGAGTCTAGTAGTGTTGTTAGCACGAGTGGAGCTAACACACCAACGTTAGCTTCTCCTTTCATGGAAGCAGGGAGAAATAAAATGAAATGACTGAGGCAAGAACAAACGAATGTCATCGATCTGTTACCATATTTGTGGTGAAAGGTTTGCACCCTTTTACAACAGTGGAAGCACGTCGAGCCTCCGTGGCGAAAACAGCCTCCGGTAGGAAACCTGGCATTTTTAAAGTTGCTGCTGTCCACTCGAGCTTACAATAACCCCAAACATTACAAAAAAAAAGTTTTAATCTCAACAAAGACTTTTGGAGCTGCAGTTCGGCTCGTAGAAAACCCACTCAAGTAGTAACGAGGCTCACGTGAAGCTGATTTTATCTGCTCGTTGCACAGAAAAATAACACATATCTGACCGGGAAGGGAGCCAGACGCTCCTACTGCGCGTCATCAGACACGTTCGGTGGAAACAGACATCTGTTGACAAGCAGCAAACACGGTGCGTTGGGAGCGTTTTTGATGCGTTTAGTGGGGATGTAGCATCAGAGCACTTTACAGGAACATTCACATACATAGAAAAGCCAATTAGTAAAGTTCTCTTTCTTAGGAATCCAGCAGACAAGTTGAGTCTTGGCTACATTGCAGTCTCCCATCTTGACCATTGGAACAATATGTGTTGGATAAAGGTTAATTTTCTTAAATGTTTTATTCTGTGGTTTATTTCGTAGTTCTTTGAACATCTGGTACTTCTCTCAATTGAGTGGATTCTACAAACCGAACAAAAATGCCAAAACAATCAGTTTAAATCTCCATTGAATCAGTTTTACAAAATTACTTACTTCAGGCTTACTGAAGATAGTTTCTTGTCTTTGCTAATTGAATAGTATCTGATTTTCTGAAAACTCACCCAGTCCTTCCAAAATGCCAAAAACTCTCACAAATTGTTCTCAAAAACTGCTGACTTTGGGCTCTTCTAACACCTCCCAGCCTTGATCCAAATGTCAGGAAAATGTATTTCTGATGTTCTACATTTCAAAATTTTCTGGGGGAGAAATACCAGAACCCCACTTGGTTGATCACCTTTTTCACAGTTCACTGTTGGAATGACAGTTTTCCACCAATGGGAAACTGGGCTCTGCACTGGGCTAAGCCCAGTGGATGGTCAGCTCCCTACGTCTTTAAATACAGTACCCTCCTATTACTGAAACGTTTGAACCTCCTGCAAACAGGTTTGATTTTGTTATGGAACTCACTGTTTGGACTCAGGACGACCTACAAATCCATCCATCCATTATGTTTACCTGATTCTTCCTTTTTGGGTTGTGGGGGTCACTGGTGCACATGTCCAGCAGTCACTATGCGAGAGGAAGGGGACACTCTGGACAGGTCTCCAGTCCATCACAGGGACACATAGAGATAAACAACGATTCACTCTCACTCACACCTAGGGACAATTTAGAGTTACCAATCTGTCTAATCTGGAGAAAACCCATGCAGCACGGAGAGAACATGCAAGCTCCACTCAGATAGGCCCCCCGGCAGGGGGTTAGGGTTAGGGCTGATATATATTATATTTACTAGAGGGCGCCAGGGCGTCACCCATCTGGAACCTCTGCAGCTCTTCACCATTTGAAGAATTAATTTTTTTTTACAAAAATGAAATAATAAAATAAAAAGATTTCGAAATATATGCATATATGTTTTTAGTTGTGTATGATAAATAGTTTATGAGTAATGATGAGTTATATTGTTTGGTTCAAAAAACATTTTCTGATTTGTGACATACTTCCTGTTTTGGGACGCTCTTATCTGATCCATTGACTCTAATTATAACTGGCACATGCGTACTGATGCCGCCACCTTACAAAACAATGGGTAGATGCTGGGCGCAATTTTGACCGCCCTGGACAGTCTAACGTGAGCTCTGCCTACCAATCGCGTGTTTCCGGCGTTTATTTATTTATTTATTTTTAAAAATTGTTTTCTGGAAAATTTGCCGTGTGTCAGTGACTCGAGCAGGCTTGCTCAGGTAAGTTTTAAAGCCCTTTATCTAATGTCTATTTGCATTTCTGGTTGATATGCCTCTCAATTTATGGCTGTTTGTGAAAAAAGCCTCCAGCTGACTGTTAATCTAAATGTGGCAACAGGTTAGTTTGTTAGCTAACATGCTAATGCCTTTATCTAATGCTGATATTATATTACCATTCCTGACTGATATCCTCTCCACTTTATGGTAGCTCTGTTTGTGATAAAAGCCTTCAGCTGACTGTTTCTAAAAGTGGCAACTGGTGAGTGAGTTTGTTTTGTTCTTTGTTTGTTTGTGGAGTTAACATGCCAGTGCAGGTTATTGTACAGTATTGGACTCTGATGGCTACATTTATTGTAATTTGCTTATAAAAATGATCAGACATTAATAATTTTATATACTAAATATTTACTTGTGGTGTTTTACTATTTCTTAACACTGACTGCATTGATCTGGAGAATGAAAACAAAGCCTCTTGCAAGTTACTAGCTCTTATTAACATTGAAACATTTAAGGTACATTTATATGGTGAAATGCTATACTGTATATGCTAAGGTGCATTAGGAGTCAGGACCTTTAATATTAGGAATATTTAAGAGAACCGGTACTAAAAAAAAAAGAGATTGATTCTATTTATTTGCTCTCCACTGCACACCTGTAGAAGGAGGTGAGGTCTGAACTTCTCAGACCAGCTCGTCTCAGCCGTCTGAGGAAGTAGAGTCTCTGATGACTTTTCTTGATCAGGCTGGTGGTGTTGTTGCTCCAGCTGAGGTTATCATTCATGTGTACACCCAAGTACTTGTTGCTGGAGACCACTTCCACCGTAGATCCTCTTATGTTCAGTGGGGTGTGGCTGTGTTTGTTCCTTCTGAAATCTACAATCATCTCCTTTGTCTTCTTCACATTTATGTGAAGGTTATTCTCTTAGCACCAGCGCTCCAGGTGTTCCTCCTCCTGCCTGTAGCTGGACTCATCATTGTTTGTGATGCATCCCACCACCACTGTATCATCTGCATACTTTACAATATGACAGCCTGGATGGGTAGCTGCACAATCATATGTGAGCAGAGTGAACAGGAGAGGGCTCAACACACATCCTTGAGGAGAGCCAGTGCTGAGGGTGATGGTGGAGGAAGATAAGTTGTGGATCCTCACTGACTGTGGTCTGTCTGTTAAAAAGTCTAGTACCCAGTTACTCAGTAAGTACTCAGTTACAGACCTGTACACTCAGGTACAGACCTGTACACTCAGGTACAGACATGTACACTCAGGTACAGACCTGTACACTCAGTTACAGACCTGTACACTCAGGTACAGACATGTACACTCAGGTACAGGCTCATCTATATTCCTTGGCATTTGATCCAAGCAGAGTCTGAGAACAAATTTTGAGCAGATTTTATTGTTGTTGTGTTAACTTTATTATGTTTTAGTGGCACTAGATGCATTTTACTCTTTTATTTTTATCTGTTTTAATTGTAAAATTAAAACACCATCTGAGATGTTGACTTTTAATCATTTTAGTTGCTTGTATTATCTGATTGTATGATTGCTAAACTTTTATTATGTGACTTTTAATTGTTTTTTTATTACCTGACTGATTGTTTTGTTGTGTGTACAGCACTTTGATCCTGTAGTTGTTTAAAGTGCTCTATAATTAAAGCTGATATGGTAAAGACATTTGGTCAGCTTCTGTTATGTGCCCTGATGCAAGCTCAATAATCCAGGTAGAAAAATCTAAAAAAGTGTCTGGTCCTCTGGACCACATTTACCAATGTGTCTGGTCCTCTGGACATTCAAAAAACAAAACAAAACAAAAAATTGTAGAAATGTGGATCAAACTGGTTGCTCCACTGTGAGAGGGTGCTATTTATAAGACTGAGCTGAATACAGCATCTCAGACTGAAGAAGTCAAGACTTCTTCAGTCTGAGATGCTGTATTCAGCTCAGTCTTATAAATAGCACCCTCTCACAGTGGAGCAACCAGTTTGATCCACATTTCTACAATTTTTTGTTTTGTTTTGTTTTTTGAATGTCCAGAGGACCAGACTTATCTTTTTTAGACTTTTTATGTGCTTTATTGACCATTAGATGGTGCGCCCCCCATGAAAAAAAAAACAGCAGCCGCCACTGCCCCCCGGTCAGTATTTGATTCCACGACCATCTCACTGAGAGGCAACAGCTCTACCAACTGATCCAATGTGCTGCCACACTTCTACAAATCATTTTCTGTAAACACAGTTCACTGTGCCGTCCACAAATATGTTTATGTTTATGTTTATTAAATTTGTTCATTTTTTTACAAAAGAAACAATACAAGACAATCCCATAAATGATAATGTACAAATGTAAAAAAATGAAAGGTAGCAGAAAGAAGAATAAATCTTATTATATCTGCCCCTTTTTTCCAACAATCAGATTAAACAATAATAATATTCAACCAACAGTACAAAATGACTAACTCTTTCTAATTTTCTAACTAATACAATACACATTACGCTATTTCATATATACATTTTTTAACACATTCGTTTTGATCATTTTCTTAAATGTAGACCTTGACTTGGCATTTTTAACTACATTCTCCAAGCCATTCCATAATCTAATTCCCTGGATTGATGTAGAACGTCCCTTCAAACTAGTTCTGAATTAAATAAATAAACAAATATTGGTTAAAGCTCTGTCATGCTAGAAGCCATGTGAAAACATTGCTGTCTTCTTTGGGCCACAGCTCAACAAGGACTGACACAAAGTGGAAAACTGTCATTCACATCAAAATTTGAACAATTTGGGGGAAGACACAGATGGCACATCCTCCGTACTAAAGAGGATTAGGACCATCCAGTCTGTCAGTGCATGGTTCATGTGCACAAACTTCCTCCTCACTTATGTTTGTAGAACCTGGTAATGATTTTGATAAAGAGCCATTTGCTCTTAATGAGGGCAACTGAAATACCAAGCTGTACTTTATTTACTTATCACACCACAGAACACTCCCTGGCTGCAAATTGAGCAGCTGGGCCAAGACTGCAGGACCACACACAGCCTGGTGGACCTTTGAGTTACCCTGCTGCTTGTTTTCCCTTGTCTCATCCTGGCCAGAGACTGCACTGAATAAAGTGCAACTGGTACCACCACCTGCTAAAGTCATTGGACTTAAAGGCACCCAGAGTAGTGACAATAATTCACATTTAGAACCCACACAGTTAAATGAGCTACTGCAGTCACTGGTGGTATTATATATGCAGTTAAAAAAAGAACAGGAATATTCTAGCAGCTGGAGCACCGGGGGAAAAGTCAAATCCATAGTTAAAGCCATTTTAGATTCAATAGGTTTTGTTAATAGCAGTTGTTTTCATGTGTAATGACAATAAAATAACTAAATTAAATAGTAAAAACAGGGCTTTAACATAAAGAAATTGCTGAATCCTGCAAAAAGCATTGTTACAAACTAGAACGTCTGAAAAGCCCCAATGAAGCAATACTATAATTTTGTAATAATCCATAGTTTATTCATACATCAATGTATGATTGTTAAATATATCAAACAAGCTGTTCAGTCATATACAGTCGTATTCTTAAAGTAGATTATGTTTCTAATGTTAAGCATCTTTGTCAGTTCTTATAAACACTTGGGTATTTTGGTCAATGCACATCTCTCTTTTAAGCCTCATGTCGAAAACTTGGTAAAGAAAACTGGTTTATTTTCAGAAATAGATCCTGTCTAACTCTGAACGCTAGAAAACATCTTGTAACAGAGATTTTTCTTCCCTCCATTGATTACGGTGACATTATCTGCATCAGGGGCGCTCATTACGTCCATCGCGGAGGCAGTACTGTAGTGGTAGATCGCAGCGTGACATTAAAAAATTGTCAGCCTATCAAACATCCCATCACTTTGTGGGGGCTCGTCCGGGATCAGCACGCCACACATCCATGGGCTACTGCTGATCCAATGATACCGACCACCAGGACCTCTCGTGCTACACGTTCTCAGTGCCAGGAGTGACCCAGTGTGCAGAGGTGAGGCCGGTAACCAGTGAAAAGGGTGTACCCGCCTACAGAGTGCAGCACTGTGGACTCAAGTGGCCGAGATCAGCAAGATGTCTTCCGGTGAGAGAAAACAACTTCTTTGGAGCATCAAGAAGAAGTTACACCAGCTAACAGGTAGTGAAGCCCACCTCATCGCAACTTCTCTTGGAGACGTTGAAGGACTGGACTCTAGTAAGTTGATTCAAGATGATGAAGAAAGTTGTGTTGAATATTTGACTACCTACCTGTCATGTTCAACAATCCTGGGTCGGGAGGACCAGGGTTTGCCATTATTAAAAAGACTAGAATGTATCATAGATGGGACTATGGTGAATCGTGGACAAACTACAATGTCTTTTGAAGCTGAAGCAAGTACAAGTGAGCAGGCCATTCCCCGTGTTCAGCCACAAGGGGGCGATGGCGGCGCAGACCCACAGGGACTGAGTCCAACACCACCTCACACCAGCCAATCTCGCAACCAGCAGGTAACCTGGGCATCAGTTCCACCAGCTACAGGGGACCCACTTGTCCCGACCCTCCAACCCCATCAACCTCTGTGCCCACCCCAGTGGTCTGTCCCTCATTCAGAGAACGTTCCAAGTTACACTGGTGAGAGTATGATAGCCATGAAAGATTTACCACTGCTGTCCCGTAGAGAATTCAAAGTGCATGGTGGGATGATTAGTGACACGACATCAGAAATTGGGTACAACAGCATCTGTAAACAGATAGATGAGGGTCTCAGGGAGAATCACACTCCAAATGAGGTGATTAGAGGAGTGCTACGTCTTATTAAACCAGGTAACTTCAGAGATATGTTAACAATAAAAGACGATCTCACAGTTTCTGAGCTTAAAAGTTTCCTGCAGTCTCACTTAGGTGAGAAAAGCAGCACAGAACTCTTTCAAGATTTAATGTGTGCTAAGCAGTTTGAAAATGAGACGCCTCAGCAGTTTTTATATAGAATGATTGGACTGAAACAACAGATCCGGTTCTCACTCAGACAACCAGACTCAGTCGTTAAGTACGATATATCCACAATTCAGTGTGTCTTTCTCAACACTATTTGCCAGGGCATAGGGGAGAAGTACGACAGTGTTCGCAGAGACCTCAAGACCCTCCTGGGTGACCCCACTGTCAGTGATGAGGCACTGCTTCGCCAAGTAATAAAGACCACGGTGGAGGAAAGCGAGCGGAAGCGTCGACTTGGCCGTAGTTCTACCATCAAAGTGAGTCATGCACACACAACAAACAGTGAGTTGAAAGAGCAAACAAAGGACGACGTGAAAGTAAATCAGATTAATAATGACTTCACACTTCAAAGACTCAGCGCCCAGGTGGAAGCACTGACACAAGCTATGGAAAACCTGAAAGCAAGGACAGTTCATGTTCCAGCACCAGAGCAGAGGAGCTCAAGACCCCAACCAGAGAGAAGATCTCAAAGAGAAAGAAAGAGCTGTCAGAACTGTGCTTCTCAAGTCAACCCGAACTGTAACCACTGCTTTGTCTGCGGAGAAGAAGGGCATCGTGCTGTAGGGTGCCTGAAGAAAACTAAGCCGTCGGGAAACGGGAGACGATCAGAGCAGGGGGACCACCTCTGATCGGCAAACCTCAGCAGTCCCACCCAAAGAAAAGGTCCAAAACCACTACTGACAGAGAGATGTTAGGTGCATGCTCGCAAGGAACTGACAAAGAAACACCACGTGGTCTAGTAGCTCCCCTAGTAGGTCGCCAGTCCCTTCTGAAATGTATGATGGCAGGTTACCTGGTAACGGTGGTATTAGACACGGGGGCGGGGGTAAGTCTTATAGATCAGGCATGGCTAAATAGATACTTACCCGGACAACAGATTAGACCCTTAAGTGAACTGATGGATGATGAACTTAATGTGAAGGCAGTCACTGGAGACTCAGTACCTTATGATGGATGGGTGGAAGTTGTAGTCAACCTTGAGGGCAACGATGACCCAGGCCTATCGATACGTGTACCCTTCCTTGTGAGCCGCCTTAAGATCGAGAGACCCATAGTAGGCTTTAATGTAATCCACGAGTTCATTAAAGACAATGGGGGAAATTACAAACTTATTGAGCTTATTGGTAGAGCCATGGGGACTGACATTTCTACTGTAAGCACCCTAGTAAGTTTCATCCAGGCTAAAGAACATCCTATACATGAGCCAGCTACTGTAAAAGTAGGTTTCAAAGGGGGAATAGTCTATCCTAATCAGGTGGCTTACATTAAGTGTAGAGTCCCAGACAGTATTAGCTCAACAGAGTCACTTGTGTTGTTTGAACCAGTACTAGATAATGTCCACCTTGAACAGCTTAGTGTTGGAGCGGGACTTTTACAGATAGAAAAGACAGAGAGGCCGTATATTAAAGTACAGGTGTCAAATTATTCCAGCCGGAGTGTGACACTACCTAGTTCAACAGTTTTGGGTTCTATTGAACCTATTGCAAAAATAGTTGAGACTGACCAACCCAAGACCCCTTGTGAAATAGCACCAGTCGCCACCTGTATTGTTGGCTCTGTGAGCAAGTCTAGTCAAGACCAAGAGCCAGCTAATACTGCCCACTGGCACCCTCCAGTGGATATTAGCCACCTAACACCAGAACAACAAAAGGAAGTAGAGCAAATGTTATTTGAGGAATCAAATGCTTTTGCCCGAGATGATGGAGACATTGGAAATATTCCGAGTTTGAACATGACCATTAACCTGACAGACGACATCCCAGTCCAACGCACATACACATCCATCCCCAAGCCATTATACAAAGAGGTGAAAGAATACATCCAGGACTTACTGGCCAAAGGCTGGATAGTCAAGTCGAAATCACCCTTTGCTGCGCCTGTAGTGTGTGTGAGGAAACGGGATGGCACGCTAAGACTTTGCATTGACTACAGACAGTTGAATCAGAAGACCGTGCCTGACCGCCACCCGCTTCCGCGCATCCGGGACCTCCTGGACACGCTGGGCGGCCACAGCTGGTTCAGCATTCTGGACCAAGGTAAAGCTTACCACCAGGGGTATATGGCTGAGGGTTCACGCCATATGACTGCCTTTGTCTCACCCTGGGGGCTATATGAGTGGGTAAGGATTCCTTTTGGTCTCAGTAATGCCCCCGCCGCTTTTCAACGCAGTATGGAAGAAATGCTAGACACCCTGCGTGATGATTGTTGCATTCCATATCTGGATGACATCCTTTGCTATTCAAAGGGGTTCACTGAACATGTTGAGGCGCTGCGCAAGGTCCTCAGAGCTCTTCAGCAACATGGGGTTAAGCTTCGCCCAACCAAATGTGAACTGTTCAAAGCAGAGGTCAGATATGTGGGTAGGCTGGTTTCAGAAAAGGGGGTCCGAATCGATCCCAAGGACTATGAAGCTGTCAAGTCACTCAGTCAGAAGACGCCAACGAACGTGGGTGAGTTAAGAAAACTGCTTGGGTTTTTAAGTTATTATCGGGCCTACATTCAAGATTTTTCCAGGATTGCTAAACCTTTGTACAGCCTCCTACAAGTCAAAGGGAGTCCTGAAAACACTCAGACCAAGCCCAAGAAAACCCGAAGTGCTCAGCTGCCCTCAAGGGCTCCTATCAGCTGGACAGGTGAGCACGACCACATCCTGAGGCAGCTCATTGACACTCTGTCCGACCCACCTGTGCTTGCCTACCCCGACTTCGAACTACCCTTTGTTCTACATACTGACGCATGTGAGAAAGGGCTCGGGGCTGTGTTGTATCAGAGGCAGGGGGGAAAATTAAAAATCATAGCGTATGGCTCAAGAACTCTGACCCCAGCTGAAAAAAACTATTGTTTACATTCCGGTAAGCTAGAGTTCCTGGCTCTTAAATGGGCCATTTGTGAGAAGTTCAGGGATTATTTATTTTATGCCCCAGAGTTCACAGTGTATACCGACAATAATCCCTTGACATATGTAATGAGCACTGCAAAGTTAAATGCGACAGGACATAGGTGGGTAGGAGAGCTTGCAGATTTCCGGTTTAACATCAAGTACCGACCTGGTAGAGTTAATGTGGACGCTGACACTTTGTCACGCCTTCCGCTGGACATTGACAGTTATGTTGGAGAATGTACAGAGGAGCTTAGCCGAGACATTGTTTGTGCAACATGGGAAGGGAGTGAGGTAGCAAAGAAGAGTGATGTTGCCTATGTAGCTGCCTTAAACCTGGCTCAAGACATTGGGTCGGACACTAGGCCAGACGCACCAGCCTTACCTAGCATTAGCCATGAAGAGCTAGTGAGAGCACAACGACAAGACACGACAATTAAAGAACTCCTCAGGTTAAAAGAGACCAAACCCACACTAACCGACAGAGACAGACAAAATGCAGATGGGTTAGTGCGGAGGTTAATGCGTGAGTGGGGGAAACTTAAGATGGAGAATGAGCTACTTTACAGAGAAGCTGGGGGTAGAAAACAGCTTGTACTGCCTGCAGAGTACAGGCCCTTGGTGCTGAAACTCCTTCATAAGGACATGGGTCACCTCGGTGCTGAAAGAGTTATCAACCTGGCCCGAGATCGCTTCTACTGGCCCTTTATGAAGAAGGACATTGAAGCTTATGTGACGAGACAATGTCCCTGTATAAAACAAAAGAAACCCACCACACACATTAGGGCACCCATGGGGAGCATCAGTTCCAGTGCACCCATGGAGCTAGTATCCATTGACTTTATGCATCTAGAAAAGAGCAGAGGTGGTTACGAATACATCCTTGTTGCAGTTGACCACTTTACACGGTTCGCTCAGGCGTGGCCGACCAGAAACAAGTCAGCCAAAACTGCTGCGGAGAAACTATACAACGATTTTATTCCTCGTTTTGGGTACCCTGCTAGACTACATCACGACCAGGGCCGTGAATTTGAAAACTCACTGTTTAGGGGACTACAGCAGCTGTCAGGTGTCAGTCACTCACGTACAACACCATACCACCCACAGGGAAATCCTGCAGAGAGATTTAATCGCACCCTACTACAAATGCTGAGAACTCTTGAGGAGGCAGAAAAGGATAACTGGAAAGACTTTCTGCCCCAAGTTGTCCATGCATATAATTGCACAAAACATGAGGCCACAGGGTTTGCCCCACATTTCTTAATGTTTGGACAGCATCCCCGCTTGCCCGTGGACCTCATGTTTGGACTCAACACAGAGGAGGACAGTGAAACACCATATGGATATGTTCAAGAGTGGGCAAGGAGGATGAAAGAGGCTTATCGTATTGCTAACAACAACAGCCAGCAATCGAGCGCTCGTGGAAAGAAACACTATGACCAACATGTGAGAGGAGTTGTCTTGGAGCCTGGTGATCGAGTGTTAGTTCGCAACCTGAGAGAAAAGGGCGGACCTGGAAAGCTCAGGTCATATTGGGAGCAGACTGTGTACATTGTCAAAGAGCAGATCAATGACAGCCCCATCTACAAAGTATGTCCTGAGAACAATGCCCAGAATACCAGGGTCCTCCACAGAAATCTGCTGCACCTGGTGAATGACTTACCTTTAACTGTTGATCACAGAAGAGATAAAGCACCCACCAAGAGCAGAGTCAGAGGCCACCGGGTCACTCCAAGCCAAAGTAATCGAGACAGCGACTCATCAGATTCTGAGAGTGACTCCAGGATGCGTTATTGGCTCAGAGTACCTGCGTCAACAAGATTACAGGAACCAGCCACCCAAACTCATCCAGTGTCGAGCCAAGTTTTCACACCCGTGGACCAACAGAGGGACTCTCAACTGAGCACTGTAGATGAACATTTTCAGCATCCAGCTGAAAATGAACTGGTCCAAAACGGTGAAACGGACGATGCACAAAGAGAACAAGAACTGGGAAGAGACACTGAACAGGTTGAACCTGAAATTGAGCAAGAGGAGCAAGTACCAACTCAGGAGGAATTTCTCAGGAGGTCTACTCGAGCAAGGAGACCACCTCAGACATTCACCTACAACACTATGGGTCAGCCCTCCTATCAGCCACAAGGGGTCATAGGTCATGTTGGACTGTGTGGGCTACAAGCTTCACCATTATGGGTAATGCAACCTGTACAAGAGCAATTTTATACTCAACAGACTGTGCCTTATGCAACGACAATGCCTTTTGCAGTGCCTTATAATTTGGTATACTGAGATGTGTACACTGAAGGGAAAGGTTCTTTTGAGTGAGGTTCCTGTGACAAGAACCAAGTTGTTAATATTTTGTGAAATGTTATCACTGGCGTTAAAGTGTCGGGAGCCACCTTTTAAGTTGGGGAGCGTGTGGTGCACCTGAAAATGTCACCACAATATTTGGTTTTCTTATGAATGTAAAGTATTTCCATGTGCAGCTGATCCTATTTTCAAATATATGTTATATTTTGTTTGCGGTTCGGCAAGTTAATATGCCTGCATTTTTATAGTGTTTTTCTGAGGAGCGGTGATGACGAAGCGGAACCTTTGTTTTGGGGGGGTGCGTTGCTTCCAGGTTGGTTTTGGGGACGGACTTCACATGCTTTCTGGAGCTAAACGGCAAAACAATGGTCGTCATCTTTGACTCCTAATTTTATTATTCTTCAGATGGTGTGTCATCACTGTTGCAGCAGTCCTGACACTCGGGACCTGTAACAACTTGATTGACATACAGGGCAACCAATCAGATGACAACTGAATCTTGAGCTTTAGCCTATCAAACATCCCGTCACTTGATTGACATACAGGGCAACCAATCAGATGACAACTGAATATTGAGCTTTAGCTCATGCTAGAAACAACGGCGCTAAACGTGGCAAAACTTACAAGCTATTACCTCAGATTTTAAGCCCTTGTTAAAACATGAGTGAGAAAGCTGGACAAAGCAAGAAAGCAAAAACGTATCACATTCATACGAAATGGGAGGTGGACTTTTTTTCACAATTTCATTTTCGAAGTGTGTTTGCCTCATCTGCCAGTCTGTTGTCCGGACTATGCATCCCTGGCTGCATAGTCCATGCATGTGTTGTGCAATATTGGCTCATTCAGTTATGCAAGGTACATCAACATACATTGTACATAAAAACAATCCTTAATACATTTGAAGATAGTTACTGTATATGTTTTGCATTTTTGTAGTGGGTAGATAATTTTGACTTGGTTGTTTTATAAGTAGCTTGCATGCTGAAAAAGTGTGAGCACCCCTGATCTACATGAACGCTCCTAGAAGAACCCTGCAGATGTTTGATGATGTCACAGTTCATTAATAGAATAGAATATAGAATAGAATATATCTTTATTTGGCAAATTTGCACCGAGGTACAAAGTTCTGCAATTGGCGCACGCACCATCCGAAGAGGGACGCACGCACGGAAGTCGCAGCAGTATGAAACCTCGCCACCAACAATCAGATATGGAAAAAGGAACAAACAAACACTCGGGTAATCATGGTATTCAAAAAAGAATCTATCACAAATTGTCTTAGGACACTCTATGATAAAGTCCAAAAAACTCTACCCGCTTTAGCACGAAGAGACAGGACATGTTGCAGTTTGATGACAAGCAAGGAGATTAAAGTCCATGAGTAACATTCAGATAAGCACAGTCAGCAGATGTCTCAGCTCGGCGCCATCCAAACGCACACACAGAGATCTCTGGGGGGAGGGCAGCGAGTTCTCTCAGCTTTCGACTCCAGGAGAAGATTTTCAGACAGCCTTCTTTCAAGGTCGCTCAGAGTCCAGATTAGATAGTTGCTTTGTTTATTTTCAGCTCAGGCCACAATGTACTTTGACTGCAGCCTTCCAAGTCCAGGTGCTGTTCAGGTCCAAAATCGCCGAATCATGTGAGGTTCCGAGCTACGAACCCCCATTTGTGCCCTGATCGAGCCCGGACGGCTGTAAACGAGTCCCAAAACGCACCGCTGGTCCACGGCTCTCCACCGCTGCTCCCAACCTGCGGTTCAGTTCGTACAACAGCTGGGACGTAGAGCTCATAGCCCGGATCAGAGAATCTTGCTGATCGGGAAGTCTCGCCAGCGCGCTGATAGCTGCCGCAGTCTTCCTCAGCTTCCAGTAGCAGACAGCTCCGCCAACGCCAAAAAACAGAGTAGCTGCCACTAATATCCAAATAATCCACAAATCTTCCACGTCTTCGACAGACAGAACGGTCAGACACATCGGCTTCCACTCGCTCCACGAGTCCATAATGTACCCCACTGCGTGTGTGGGGTTAAGATTCTTAACTGGCTGTAACTACTGTACCCACCACTGCACCCAGTATTCACTGGTTAACTGTACATCATTAACTTCACGCAGACTCTTCCATTGATACATTTTCATCTTTAAATCACTTCTTGGTCTGTTTCCTTCATACATCTCCTACCTACATCTCTCTGCGCGAGTGCAGCTACAGTGTGCGCTCTCAGGACATGATTACCTGCAGTGTTCCCTCAGTGAGAACTGAACTTGGCAAAAGGGCCTTCTCCTACTCCGCTCCTGTTTCCTGGAATATCTTACAAAAAGATCTGAAGCTCTTGGCCTTGACCTCTCCAAGTGGCTTCAAACAACTGCTCAGTTCATAGTTCATAAAAA
>JBBPBX010009783.1:0-19201 GCA_038048925.1 Garcialebias charrua | reverse complement strand
TAATAGTGTATAATATTATAATTATATTATAATGTAGTATTTATTCTCTTATTTTTTATTTTTTTTTGCTTGCTCTCTTCCGTAGGGGTCACGGCAGCAATCACACACATGAAAGATTTGTGTAGTTTTATGCAGGATGCCCTTCCTGATGCAACCTGGACTCAAACCTGCAGCCACAGGATTACATGATCGCAGTATTGACTGTTTACAGAAACTATTACCCACAAAAACTGCATTTGAATCCACTGGTTTGACAATGAATTTCACTAAAGTGAAACAAAATTTAGTGGTTTGAAACTACTGACCACTGAGAATCCCCTGTTTCAACGTAATATGAGGAACTTTAAAAAGAAGCCAAACATCGGCGGCCATTCTGACTCATTTCTTTGTCAGATATATTTAGCATATCAAATTCTTAGCAGTAAGCCTGGCTTTTGCCACATCACACACACCTTCTGGTCTGACTCGCATGAGAGTCCATAGATTCTCCTCATCCTCTGAGTGTGTGCAGTTTGTGACATGTTATTTTCCTCCTGACTCTCTGGTGGACAGAATAATGTTGCCAGATTACCATATCATTACCATATCATTTCCATGTTGTTATCATTCAGCTGCCTGGTGTATCTGTGTGTTTGTGTGTGTGTGTGTGCACATGTGTGAACTTTACATCTAAGTTTCAGCTTTGTTTCTCTCTCAGGTTCACACACACACACACACACACACCATAACACACACACATTCAAACCACACTAGGAATAAACACACCTCTTCTTGTTCAGCATCACAGGTTATCTATCAGTCTCCATATGTAAGCACATATGTAAGCACATCATAAATCTCAACAATATACCATTTATTCCTTCAATGAGTTTGTTTTTTGATCATTTTAACAAGTTTAGTGATATCAGCGACTTATGACATCATGGTAGTTAAGAAAGCTGAAATATATGATCATGACTTCAGGAAAGGTTCACAACACCAGTAGTGAAGAGCAGCTATGCTGTATGGTCTGGAGACAGCAGCACTAACAAAAAGACATGAGAAAGAGCTGGAAGTGGAAGAGCTGAAGATGTTGAGGTTCTCCTTAGGAATGACAAGTGTGATATAGCAAATTAAATGCTAAGAATTTGGGTCAGATAAACTCTGCCCAAACTTTCATTTTGGAATATTGCACAGTCAGAAAACTGACAAGCAATATATCTTACATATGGTGGCCTGTACGGGGACAACTTTTACTTCAATTTCTTCCCTCCTACTCCTCCTAGACTATCTTTTTATATTTTATGAAGCCAGAAACTCTAAGTAATGTACCTGCAGTATGAGTAAATATGACTTTACTTGTCTGTTGTTTTTAAATTGAAATCTGTCCACAGTAGTTGTATATGAAAGAAAAATCAGACCCAATCTTTATCCTCATGTGATGTAATTTATAATTATGTTAAATAAATGGTGCAGTCCTGCTGTACCAACACAAGTTTAATATTCCTGTGAATTACATCTGGTCAAGGTATAGAATTATTGGTATCAGAGTCAGAGTCAGAGTCAGAGAGAATTTATTGTCATTTGCACCGCATGTAGTACATGTGTTGAAAACGAGATTATGTACACAGGGTCCCAGTTACATCCAACAACAAATGCAAGAGAAATACAATAATAACATCTAGGATTAACTAAGAGAGACATCACATCAGCTAGTAATACACTAAGCCCTAATGTAGTAGAAAAACATCATTATAAACAGCAGCACGAACATGAGCAGATGGTCACAGATGAACGCAGCAACAAGAAACAGATCAGTACAGTATCAGTATGATGTGACATTTTGCAGTGTTTATTCTTATTATTTATTTATTCATGAGTCTGACAGCCTCAGGGTAGAAGCTGTTTCTCAGTCTAGTGGTTCTACATTTGATGCTCCTCAACCTCCGTCCCGAGGGGAGTGGTGCAAAGAGTGAGTGTGCTGGGTGAGTGAGGTCTTTCATGATGCAGGTGGCTCTTTTTCTGCATCTGGAGGTGTAAATGTCTGTGATGGTGGGGAGACTGACTCCCACAGACTTCTGTGCAGCCTTCACCACTCTCTGCAGAGCTTTTCTCTCTGCAACTGTGCAGCCTCCATGCCACACGTTGATGCTGGAGCACAGGACGCTCTCCACTGCACACCTGTAGAACGAGGTGAGGACTGGGCTTCTCAGACCGGCTCGTCTCAGCCGTCTGAGGAAGTAGAGTCTCTGATGACCTTTCTTGATCAGGCTGGTGGTGTTATTGCTCCAGCTGAGGTTATCATTCAAGTGTACACCCAGGTATTTGTAGCTGGAGACCACCTCCACCGCAGATCCACCTATATACAGTGGGGTGTGGGTGTGTTTGTTCCTTCTGAAGTCCACAATCATCTCCTTCGTCTTCTTCACATTCATGTGAAGGTTGTTCTCTTTGCACCAGCTCTCCAGATGTTCCACCTCCTGTCTGTAGCTGGATTCATCATTATCTGTGATGCATCCCACCACAGCTGTATCATCTGCAAACTTAACAATATGACAGCCTGGATGTGTGGCTATACAATCATATGTGAGCAGAGTGAACAGAAGAGGGCTCAGCACACATCCCTGAGGAGAGCCAGTGCTGAGGGTGATGGTGGAGGAGGAGAAGTTGTGGATCTTCACGGACTGTGGTCTGTCTGTTAAGAAGTCTAAGACCCAGTTACAAATAGAGGGGCTTAGTCCAAGTGTGGATAGTTTGTCTATCAGAGTTTGGGGGATCATGGTGTTGAAGGCAGATGTGAAGTCCACAAAGAGCAGACGCACGTATGAGTCCTTCTGATATGAGTCCTTCTGATGATTCTGGTATTAAGCTGAAAAAGAGAGAACTTGTTTAATTAATGATGTATTTTTGTGTCAGTCTAAACCCTGCCAATTTATACAGGTAACCCCCGATTTACGAACGAGTTAGGGAGATAAGAACGGTTCGCAGCTCGATTCTGCCGTAGCTAGGGGGTGAAATACCGCAACGGAAATACCGCTAACGGAGCGCGCGCACACATTTAAGCATGTACAGTAGTGTACTGTAATGTTAAACATTGCTATTCACATTTACAGAATAAATAAAAATATATTTTCTTACTTTGAGATGGTCAAAGCCGACATCTTAGGTTGCCATGCGTTGATTGTTGTCGGGCCGAGCAGCGCGGCGGCCGGCAAGCTAACCACGGCAGCTGCTCAAGGCCTGTGTTAGCTTCTGCTAGCCAGGCCATGGGCTGGTGTTGGAGCGGCGGCGCGATCGGCGATCAATCTGCAGCTGCTGCTCCAGCCTGAGACGTCCACAGAGCTCACAGAGCGATTCCAGCTAGTAATTAATCCATATGAAGCCATCCTGGTCACCAGTGTTCAAAGGCCGGCTCCCGTGTTAGCTCCCGTGTGTTACGACCCGAGGGCACGTAGCACACAAGGACACCAGACACAGAAAGGATGTTAAAAAAAACAATGTTTATTTTTGGCTCTCTGGAGTCTGTGTCGGCTCTTGGTTTTCATCACCCAGCAGGTCTCCACATCAGAGGGATTCAGCCTCAGAGGGATTCAGCCTCCTCCTCTCCAAAACACAGCAGCCGGTCACAATGGAAGGTTTCAGCTTCCTCTTCTTCACACACGCAGCAGCAGGTCTTCACAACAGCTTCCTCCTCTTCACATGCAGCAGCAGGTCTTCACAACGGAAGGTTTTGGCTTCCTCTTCAAATGGCTCATCAAACAGCCTCCTCAAGTGGTTTCAAACCACAACATCAAATGGCCTCCTCATCAGGCTTCAAACGGCCTCCTCAAATGGCTCCAAACAGCTCATCAAATGGCCACCTCAAATGGCTCCAAACGGCTCGTCAAACGGCCTCCTCATGTGGTTTCAACCACATCATCAAACAGCCTCCTATGGCTTCATGGCTCCTCTTCACACTGCTGCTGCTGCTGCTGCTGCTTCATCAGGTCTGCTGGGTCTGCTGGTTCTGCATCAGCTGCTTCTCCTGGAGCAGCTCAGACCTTCTGGATCTCTCCTTGCTGCCACTCTCACTTGGAGCTTGAACCACCTTCTTGGAACCTCTCTCTTGGCTGTGTGGCTTGGACCTAATAAAGGGAGAGAGAGAGAGCAACTACCTCCACCTACAACTAATGAGCACCAGCTGCAATCAATTAGTCTCCTACAGCCTCTAAACAGCTCATGCTCAACCTCTAAAGAGCTCAAGATTCTGCTCAGAATCTTTAAACAAAAAACTTCAAAAAACCTTTAAACAATTTTGATCTCTTACTAAAATAAATTACATGCCTGGGGCATGTAACACCGTGTTAGCTTCTGGAGCTAGCCAGGCCAGAGGTGTTCGCGCGGCGGCCTGGCACGATCGGCGATAAATCCGTTGCTGCCCGAGACATCCACAAAGTTCACAGAGATGTTTCCAGCTAGTAATTAATCCATATGAGGCCATCGGTCACCAGTGTTCAAAGGCCGGCTCCCGGCAGCTAACCTAAAATGGCGTCCGGCCAGTGCTTTAAGTGGAAAAAAATAAGTGCCGGTACCCTCCCTTATCTCTTCAGACAGGCTTTTGGTTAATTTTGTACATTGATTTTAGAGTTTGTTATGTTTTACCTTTTTGTATAGTACTTCTGTGATTTTAAGATTTTATTTTTCCTTTTGTAAAGCACTACAGTATGTGACTCTCATGTCTGTGAAATGTGCTATATAAATAAAACATACTTACTAAAAGTAAAAACTCATTTCTTAAATATGCTGGTGAAGATGTTTTGCCAGAAATTTTGAATAAAGTAGAAGCCATTTCCTGCATTCTGGTGTATTTTAACAAGTTGTTAAACATCTATGTTTACCTACATGTAAACACTTGATTCAATAACTATTTTAGAGACATCTAACAAAATAAAGTCAGGTCCTGTGGACAGATTAAAAAATTGTTTAAATTATTATTGATCATGAATCAGGATATTTTAGAGACACCTCATTCAACTAGATCATATAGACATCATCCTGTTTTTAAACTCACTCCTGTGGCTATAATGAAATTAATGTGACACTTTATCACAGTGGCTTTAGGGGTGCAATTGACTTTTATTTTGTTAATTTTTATTTAGTTTTATTTGTAACACAACATGCCATTTTACTAAACAATGGTGACACTCAACTGCATGTATAAAAATATTAACTTTACCCAATGAACAGGTGACATTTTAATAACCACCAACAGTGAATTTAGGAGGGGTTTTTACTGTTTCTGATTTAGTGATAGATGTGGTTTAATGTAGAGACTTGCCTGCAGCTGTTCCTTCATACACACCGTGGTGAAGTTAGTTTATGACTCTGTCATGTTTTCATCAGCTGGGTTCTCTCGTATCGTCAAGAAACACTGCCTGTTCTACTTCCGCCTCCCTCGCGCTCTGTCGCGCGTTGCAGAGTTTGTTTGTTTTTTAACAGATTTCGCTGTTGTCTCCTCCCCCCGTCTGTCCTGAGGTTGTGATTGGCCAAATGACGCGCTCCACCAAAGATGTTTTATTGTCGAGAAGATGCATTGCTCTGTCTTGAAATCCAGTCAGGGGGAAATTATGCCGTCTTCCATGGGTCTTTCAAGTGAAGAAGACGAAAATAAGTTCCGGAACGCACCTTACTCTTAAAAAAAGTCCCGGTACTCTCAGGGTTAAATTTTAGAAGTGGTGGAACTGGGTTCCGGTGAGTTCCGGCCCACTTAAAGCACTGCGTCCGGCGTTCTACATTAATTTGTGACCGGAGACCCCCGTGACTGAACCTAAAATGGCGTCCGGTGTTCTACATTAATTTGTGACCGTGTAAACTGAAGACCTACTTCCTGCTGCCCAAGATTGCTCAAAAATGATCAGAAATGATCATTTTTATCATAATTATTATTTATAAAGCCTTTAAAACAACCACATCTGCAACAAAGTGATGTACACATGAAATTAAGAACATTTAAACACACAAAAAAAAAAAAAATATTTTATTTATTTTTTTAATTCAGTAATTTCATATTTTTATTAACTATGATACTGTAGGAGGTGGTGAAGAGACGACACAGGAGACAGGCTGCAGAACTTCACTTTTAATCAACTCCTACTAAACTGGCGGGAAGCACCCAACACCGCCTTATATATCCAATACAGCATCCGGTCCTCTGGACCTTTCACAATAAAACATCCTGTAATGCCTTCGGTCCACTGGGTGTGAGTAGAGCCCCCTAGTGGTCCACCACACACGCCCCCCCAGAACACCCAGTAAGGTCCATCACTAGTCCCGCATTTTAGGTTTGATCAAACGACCAGAACGGCTGAACCTGGGCCCTGCAGAACCAGTCTGATGAAGTGGAGGGCTACGAGGAGGGTCTGCAGAAGATTCGGGCTCCAATGGACGTTGAGAGTTTCCGGAAGAAGGACCGCCGTCCGTTAACAATGTGGATGGAGGTCTGCCCCTGCGAGGAGCTTGGGCCGTAACAACCTGATCATCTGACATAACATGAGCTGGTTTAAGCCTATCAATACAGACAGTCTCAGTACGACCCCCTAAATCCAAAAGGAAATGTTTCGGACCTGGTTGAAGAACTCGAAACGGTCCATCATACAAAGGCTGTAGTGGTGTCCTGTGTGCATTGTGTTTGACAAAAACAAATTTAGAGGACTCCAGACTCTTAGGGACAAATGACTGCGGTAAACAATGGTGTACCGGACCGGGGACACGAAAAGGGGCCTCCTGAGGTGAAAGATGGAGCAACGGTGGAGCGAACTGTGGTGAGGGTACCTCAGGTAAAAACTCACCGGGGACGCGCACAGGCTGACCGAAAACCAGTTCAGCCGGGGAAGAGCTCAGGTCCTCTTTGGTTGCGGTACGCAACCCCAACAAAACCCAGGGAAGACGGTCAATCCAGTTGTCACCGGTCAATGCAGCACGAAGTGCAGCTTTCAATGACCTGTGAAACCGTTCACACAAACCATTAGCTTGGGGGTTGTAAGCGGTGGTCCTGTGAACGTTAGTCCCCAGACCCTTGGCCATGGTAGACCAAAGCTCCGAAACAAACTGCGGGCCCCTGTCCGATGTAATGTCTGAAGGGGGGCCGAAACGTGCAACCCAGGTAGACAAAAAGGCCCGGGCCACCACTGCAGATGTTGTGGACGTCAGAGGAACCACCTCTGGCCACCTGGTGGTCCGGTCTATCATAGTCAGCAGATGAGTAAAACCCTGTGATGGAGGCAGAGGGCCTACTAGGTCTACGTGCACATGATCAAACCGCCGACTTGGGATGGAGAAAGGTTCCAAAGGTGCTTTGGTGTGCCTGTTAACCTTAGCACGCTGGCATGGAACACACGCTGCTGCCCACTCCTTAACTGCTTTACGCAGACCGGGCCAAACAAACTTTGAGCTGACCAGTTTCACAGAGGCTCTAACACCTGGGTGAGAAAGGGAATGTAAGGAGTCAAAAACGCGGCGTCGCCATGAAACTGGAACCAGGGGGCGGGGCCTGCCTGTAGATACGTCACAGAGCAGGAGAGGACCTCCGTCATTCACCTGCCTTTCCTCCAACTCGAGGCCTGTGGGGCCGGACTGGAGCTCGAGTATTTCTGCGTCGCTACGTTGGTCCGCAGCCATAGCAGAAAAATCGATGCCAACGTACACGGGAGAGATCAGCACCCGGGAGAGACAGTCGGCCACCACGTTGGATTTTCCAGCCACATGCTGAATGTCTGTAGTGAATTCAGACACCGCTGCGAGGTGGCGTTGCTGGCGAGCAGACCAGGGGTCAGAAATTTTTGACATAGCAAACACCAGGGGTTTGTGGTCAACGTATGCAGTGAACTGGCGGCCTTCCAGGAAAAACCTGAAATGGCGTGTAGCCAGGTAAAGCGCCAGCAACTCTCTGTCAAAAACACTGTATTTCAGCTCATTGTCCCGCAGCGTACGGCTGAAAAATGCAAGCGGCTGCCAAACCCCGGAAACCTGCTGTTCTAACACAGCCCCCACCGCAACATCAGATGCGTCGGTTGTTAAAGCTATTTGCGCCGCTGGGGATGGATGGGCCAAAAGGGCAGCAGTGGCCAGTGCAGCTTTAGCATCACCAAATGCCTGTAGGCGTTCTGGTGTCCAGTCCACGCTGTCGTTGGGCTTTTTCTTTTTCAGCGCTCCATAGAGCGGACGCAGCAGTTGTGCTGCCCTGGGGAGGAAACGGTTATAGAAGTTAACCATTCCCAAAAACTCTTGTAGCGCTTTAACAGACTGGGGCTGTGGGAAATCTGACACCGCCTGCACTTTGTTTGGTAACGGGACGGCGCCACTTGCGGAAATGCGGTGGCCCAAAAAGTCAATGACTGGCAGCCCAAACTGGCATTTCGCTGTGTTTACAATCAGGCCATGTGCTGCCAGGCGCTGAAAAACCTCACGGAGGTGGGACAAGTGCTGCTCAGCCGAGCTGCTAGCCACCAGGATGTCGTCCAAGTACACAAATACGAAGGACAGACCCCTTAGGACTGAATCCATCAACCGCTGAAATGTTTGTGCTGCACCTTTAAGACCAAAAGGCATGCGCAAAAACTCAAAAAGGCCGAAAGGCGTGATAACAGCGGTCTTAGGGACATCCTCCACATGCACAGGAACCTGGTGGTACCCCCGTACTAAATCTACTTTAGAAAAAATGGAGGTCCCAGCCAGGTGCACTGAAAAATCCTGGATGTGGGGGATGGGATAACGATCGTTCTCTGTGATGTTATTAAGGCGGCGGAAATCCCCACATGGACGCCATTTGCCATCTGCCTTGGGCACCATGTGGAGGGGGGAGGCCCACGGACTGTTTGAGCGCTGCACGATGCCTAAACGCTCCATGTTTAAAACCAAAGTTGACACTATCAGATCTCAGCTCCACAACCTCCCCGTTCTCAGTGTGCCACCCACCCGTCTGCATTCTGGGACCCTAAACAGCTTTGACGAAGTTGTTCAGAGTGAGGTGGAGGCCATCATCAAGAAAATGAAGCCTTCATCCTGCGCCCTGGATCCTTTCCCCTCTTCTCTCATAAAAACCAATCATTCTGCAATAGGCCCACTTATCACTCAAATAATAAATCAGTCTCTACAATCTGGTCATGTTCCACTGCCTCTAAAAACCGCCATCATTAGGCCTCTTCTGAAAAAATCTAATTTGGATCCCGACATTTTTTCTAATTACCGCCCAATTTCACACCTCCCTTTTCTGTCTAAAGTGCTGGAAAAAGCTGTTGCTGCTCAGCTGCAGGATCACCTACAACAACACTCCCTGTATGAGAAGTTCCAGTCTGGATTCAGGGCAGCTCACAGTACAGAGACTGCATTGCTGAGGGTTACCAATGATGTCCTCTTGGCTGCTGACACTGGCTCTCCCTCCATCCTTGTCCTCCTTGACCTCACTGCAGCCTTCGACACTGTGGACCATAGTATCCTCCTCCACCGTCTTCATGTGGAGGTCGGTCTCTGCGACACAGTCCTGGACTGGTTCAAATCTTTCCTCTCCAATAGGCTGGAATGTGTTAGTCTTGGCAACGCCACGTCCCAGACAGTTTGTGTCTCCTGTGGTGTCCCTCAGGGGTCGGTTCTGGGGCCCCTGCTGTTTTCCCTTTACATGCTGCCTTTAGGTCAAATTATTAATCAGTTCAACATTTCTTTTCACTGTTATGCCGACGATACACAGCTTTACATCAGGACTGGAGCATCCTCATCTTCCACCTTGTCATCTCCATCTTCACTCACTGCCCTCTCTGCCTGCCTGGAGGCAATTAGGGCATGGATGAATCAGAACTTTCTTCAATTAAACTGCTCCAAGACTGAGGCCATACTGATTGGCACCCCTCACCAGGTACAAACATCTCCTATAACAAGACTTTCCTTTTCTGGACAAGACATCCCCCTCTCCACCTCTGTTACTAATCTTGGAATAAAAATGGACTCCAATCTTACATTTGAAAATCACATTAAGCATCTGTTTAAAACTTGCTTCTTCCATCTTCGAAACATCTCCAGACTTCGCCCATCCCTAACTTTTTCCGATGCTGAGAAGCTCGTCCATGCTTTTGTCTCCTCCAGGCTCGACTACTGCAACTCCCTGTTTATTGGAATCCCTGGCAAAAACCTTCAGAAACTTCAATATATTCAAAACAGTGCAGCAAGGATCTTGTTGAGAGTTCGTAAATTTGAACATATTACGCCCATTCTCCATAACCTTCATTGGCTTCCTGTCGCCTACAGAATTCAGTACAAAACTGCTCTCATTACACATCAATGCTTACACGGAACTTCACCAGATTATCTGAAGGATATTCTCATTCCATACTCATCCACCCGTTCGCTGCGGTCACAGAACAGCAATCTCCTTCACATTCCGAGAACCAAATTAAGGACCATGGGAGACCGGGCTTTCAGTGTGGCTGCCCCCCGCCTGTGGAACTCTCTTCCTGACTGTCTAAGAGCCCCACAGTCTGTGGTTGACTTTAAGAGCGACTTGAAGACCTTTCTTTTCGACCAAGCATACTCTACCTCCTCATGATTCTACTTTTGATCTTAGCTGATATTGTTATTGATTTTAATTGTTTTATTATTTGTTTTATTGTCATTTAATTCTGTTGCTCCTTGTAGCACTTTGAGATTTTCATTAATGAAAAGTGCGTTATAAATTGAATTCATTATTATTATTATTATTATGTTAGCAAACTCTTCCTGTGCGATTGTTAGCTTAGTAGCATCGAGGCGGCGTGCACGTGCGAACACCGGGGGGCCCGTTGTGGGAATATAATGCTCGACCCCATGTTGTGTGTTCGTGTTTGCAAAATCAGGAACAGTCAGCGAGGGGAATTCAGACAATAAACGCTGAAACACATTACCCGAAGCTAAAAAGTTAGCATGCATTAAAGGCCCAGCTCCTCGCGTCTCACAAGGCAGTGACGAAAAAGACACAGCGTCGATCAAACGCCTGTTAGCTACATCAACAAGGAGCCCGTGAGCACAAAGAAAATCAGCCCCTAAAATAGGGACCGAGCTAGCAGCTACCACAAAGTTCCACTGGAAGTCCCGTTCATGGAAACGCACAGTCACCAACCTTTCGCCAAACGTCTTGATGGGAGAGCCATTCGCCGCGGTTAGCTGCGGCCCGCAGCCTTCAGCCAACCTGTCGGAGCCAGTCGGGGGGACGAGGCTCTTCTGCGAACCCGAGTCCACCAGGAACCGCCTCCCCGACCTCGAGTCCTCGATGAAAAGCAGCCTTTCCTTCTCGCCAACGGCCGCGACTGCTAGCGGCTGCTGGCGGTCTCGTTTCCCTGCGGCTTGAAGCTGCACGGCGGGACGCACCGTCGTGCTTTGGCGCCAAAACGCGCGTGGTAGAAACAAAGAGCGGGACCTGCCCGCCTGCGGCTAGCGACTCCTGCTACCACCGCTGGCTCGTCCGGCGCTGTGTGCGTTGCTTGAAACTCGGGCGCTGCTGGAGATCCAGGGACCGCCGCCTGTACCGCGAAGGTCCTCGCGGTTAGAATGATGCGGTCGGCTTCTTCGGCCAGCGAGCGGTAATCCTTCTCCTGCAGAAACGGGGAGTTGGCCAGGGCGGTTCGCACAGGAGCTGGAAGCTGGCGGAGGACGAGGTGGCGGAAGAGGAACTCGCAGTCGTCTGATCCCCGCAAGGACAACATGCTCTCCACGAGCTCGAGAGCTGTGCCGTCGCCCAAACCGGAGAGGGAAAATAGTTTCTCAGCGCGCTCCGCCTCTGAAAGTGAGTAGCGCCGCAGAAGAAGCTTCTTGAGGGCTTCGTACTTTCCTTGTGCAGGAGGGTTTTGTAGCAGGCTCATTACCCGCTGGGTTGTCAGCGGATCCAGCGAAGCAACCACATGGTGGTATTTGGTGTCGTCAACAGAAATCCCGCGAAGAGCAAACTGTGATTCGATGTGTGCGAACCACGACTGAGGCGCGTGCAGCCAGAAGTCCGGGATTTTAACGGCCACCGAAAAAGCGAGCGGGGCCGCCTGTGTAGGTTCCACAGCAGTGGACAGCAGTAGAGAGCTGGCTGAAGCGTCAGATGTCGACATATTCAGTTCACGAGGGTCACCAGTGTAGGAGGTGGTGAAGAGACGACACAGGAGACAGGCTGCAGAACTTCACTTTTAATCAACTCCTACTAAACTGGCGGGAAGCACCCAACACCGCCTTATATATCCAATACAGCATCCGGTCCTCTGGACCTTTCACAATAAAACATCCTGTAATGCCTTCGGTCCACTGGGTGTGAGTAGAGCCCCCTAGTGGTCCACCACAATACGTTCGTAGGTCCCGTTGTTTGTAGGTCGATGGAGTCGTAACTAGGGGGTTTGCTGTACATCTAAAATATAGGTAAGTCAGTAAACTGACCCCTTCCTATATTACTACATTAATGGTGGCACCGTACGTGTTTAAGTACACATTCTGGTGGCCTTCGTACAGGTCTCTACAAAGGATTTTAATTTGATATTTTGTGAACAGATACAGTATATTAGCATAATTTTGTCCAATGTTTCCTCACTCTTCAAAGTATGAATTTTTGCTTATAAGTGTTCAGAAAACTGCTTGGCCTGCATGTTTGATGTGCTTTGAGTTGAAATCATCATTGCTCAATTTTTAAAACGTTGTTTGAAATTTTTGTTGGTGGAGAATTGTCATTGCTGTGTGGTTCGATGAATCTGGGCTCCTCTGGACCGGTTCCGAACGACTCGTCATAGCTGACTAGCTCACAGGCTGGGTGTAATTCCGTTTTGACCGCCGCGTCAAAATTGTGCTTACAAAAGTTTTTTTTTGTTAACATCTAAAAGTTACTGTGGTATGGTATGTTACATTTTAAACAGGTAAAAATGAACGCATATTCTGTCTGAAGTTAATTTTAGTTGGACTGGGGTTTGGGACTCGGTCGTCTAGGCTCTGACGTGGTACTGTTGATACGAGAACGTTCGTGTAGGTACGTTTATATGGCTGTTTCTACTGGGCGCTGCTTGGTTTAACTTGTTTGGGTGCTAATCGCTACGTTGCAGAGTTTTTGTGGTGTTAATACGTGTTTATTTAAGAGTCCGGAACTTTGTGGTAGGCTGATGCTAGCATTTCTCACTGGAGCCACGGACTCCAGAGATAAGGGTTCTAATACGCTACTGTTCGTCAGATTTCATTTTGGTTCACACAATTACCATACCATACCATACCAGTTTATTTATAAAGCACTTAAAAATACAGCAGCAGCCGTCCGAAGTGCTGTACAAGAATAAAAACAAGCACATAACAATAAAAACAATCAATCTCAATCATATAAATATCAGAACATCACAAGTAAAATAATACAACATTAAAACAGAGATGTGAACTCATTCTGGTTTAAAAGCCAATGAAAACATATGTGTTTTTAAACGAGTTTTAAAAACAGATATTGATGGGGCCTGCCTGACCTTCAGTGGCAGCTCGTTCCACAATTTAGGAGCCAGAGCTGAAAATGCTCTGTCTCCTCTGGTCTTATAAAAGGTTTTCGGGACTGCTAAAAGCATCTGGTCAGCGGATCTAAGAGCACGTGATGGCACATAAAGTTGAAGCAGTTCAGACAGATAAGAGGGACTAAAACCGTTCAAAGACTTAAAAACAAACAATAAAACTTTAAAATGGATTCGAAACTGGACAGGAAGCCAATGAAGGGACATTAAAACTGGAGTGATGTGCTCACGTCTGCCTGTACCAGTCAAAAATCGTGCAGCAGCATTTTGTACCAGCTGCAACCGAGAAAGCGAGGCCTTATTTACTCCAATCAGAAGAGAGTTACAATAATCCAGGCGTGAAGTAATAAAAGCGTGGATTACTGTCTCTAAGTGGCGTCTAGAAAGGAGGGGCTTGATTTTTGACAGGCGCCTCAGATGAAAGAACGAGGACTTAACCATGCTGTTGATGTGACAGTCCAGTTTCAGGCAGGGGTCAATTTTCACTCCTAGATTTGTCACAATCGACTTTTCATATGGGGCCAAAGAGGAAAAATCAAAAGTGGTGGGACTGTCAGGAGCACTAGATTTAAAGACCATAACCTCGGTCTTTTTATCATTAAAATGGAGGAAATTAAGCGCCATCCACCCTCTAATGTCACCAAGACAGTCCAGAAGAGACTGCGTGGAGCCATTTTGTTTTACAGGAAAATAGACTTGACAGTCATCCGCATACAAATGAAACTGCACACCATGCTTTCTGAAAATAGAACCGAGTGGCAGAAGGTAAAGTGAGAAGAGAAGAGGACCAAGGATAGATCCCTGGGGTACACCCCAGGGGAGGGCAGCAGATGCAGAGGTAAAATTATCAATCTTCACACTGAAACTTCGATTTGAAAGGTAGGACCTAAACCACTGCAGAGCTGAGCCAGTGATGCCCACCCATTGCTCCAATCTGGCGATAAGAATTTCATGGTCGACTGTGTCAAAAGCAGCTGTTAAATCTAAAAGCACAAGTAAAACACAGTTTCCAGAATCCAGCGATAAAAATATATCATTAAAAACCCTTAAAAGAGCAGATTCAGTGCTATGGTAGGTTTTAAAACCAGACTGGAAGACCTCCAAAATTTTAAATTCATCCAAAAAGTCCTTCAGCTGGGTGTAAACAACTTTTTCCAATATTTTTGAAATAAAAGGTAACTTTGAAATTGGCCTAAAGTTGGACAAAGAGGTAGGATCAAGGCCAGGTTTTTTCAATAATGGCTGAACCACAGCATGTCTAAAATTGCCTGGCACCACGCTAAACATTAAGCTGCTATTGATCAAATTTAGAACAAAAGAGCCAACTGTAGAAATTCCGACTGTTTGTCTGGCTTGGTTCGTTTCAATGCATAAAATATCATCAGATGCTGTTTAATAGCGGTGTTTTGAGATATTTATTTTAGAGTGAACGGAAAAATCTGACGGTGCGTAAGTCCGTGAAGGCATCACGTACGACACGTCTGTGGAAGTAAATTCACCCAGATAGAAAAAAGATCTGTGCTTTAATATCTAAAAATTCACAGAACTTGTCCCAAACATTTTAATTACATCGATTTGTTCTGAAAAGAACGTTTGTTGAAGCGATTGTCACATTGAGGCTAAAAAACTCACCCAAAAGTTGATTTTCCACCGTTGTTCTTTTCAGGGTAACGGAATTAGTGATAGTCAACACGGCCTTAGAGCCCAGAGCGCCCCTAGCGGCCACAGGGAGTAATTACAGTCACTGTGATAATACAGTATAAGTCTTGCAGTGCCATCTGCTGGTTAAAAAGTAAGGACAGGAATCATCTTCCACAGTAAGTGCTCACACCTGCAACAAATTTTTTTTCCTTCTCTCTGACACAACATCTTTCACAGTTATCCTGTGCACATTTAAACTTTCCTGTTTATTTTAAATAGTGAAAAGTTTAGAGTAACGAATACAGAGCATCTTTTATTTTGATTTTCACAGAAGATCCAGATAAAGATGGCAGGTGCAGAGAGTGAGACCCCTGATACCACTGATACAGGGCAACCTCTGCCAACTGAAGACTACGACCTGGCCAAAGCAGATTGGCTCGAACGTGCCTTATATTCGCTCACAGGGTCCATCACAAATTATCATGAAGAGACATAGTTGATGAATGATACAGATGTAGACAGAGCATTAAAAGTTGTAGCAGCTGGAACCACAACAGGTGAGAAGAAAGCAGACCGAGACAAACGTTTGGCTAAATTAAGCCTTCTGTTAAAAGCCAAGCTAGGCTTTGAAACTGCTGCACACCAGGCTGTCTCTAAATCATGTTTAACAGCACGAATGGAGATTGCCACTTTACAGCAGGAGATAGGGAGTTTAACACAGTCAAGGATTGACAACGCTGAACAAACGCGTAGTCTCTACGAACGATGCACAGTGTTAAAAAGGGATTTTGAACAGTCACAAGATGATTTGGGAAAATGCGTGGTAGAGAAAGATAAGTATTACCATCAGTACAAGTCGCTTCAGGCGGATTGTGGGGAGGCACGAGACGCACTAGACAAAAGCACGGACACCCTGGAATCATTGTCACTACGGTACACAAAGCTGCAGGATGATTATAGAAAATCACAAGAACAGCACATGATGTTACAACATGAAAATGATGGGTTAAGAGTCCAACTAAACAGTTGTAGAATAGAGCGTGCCTCAGCAATGAACAAACTATTTGAAGAAGAGAGAAAATGTTTGGATCTCATGAGTAAACACCTTGAAAATCCATCACCTCTGCCGCCCCCTCCCATACCCGATGCCCCACTCCCTCCTCCACCGCCCCCGCCCATGCCCGATGTCCCACTCCCTCCGCCACCACCCCCACCTCAACAGACGTTTGCTGGGATGACCCAATGGCAGGTACCTACGTACCCCACGTCAATAGGTGCACCTGGTGCGCAGATGGGTGGGTATATCACTATCAATGGTTCTCAATTCGCTGTCCCAATAGAACGACTCCATAAAATTTCCCAGTTCGTTCAACGTTTTGAGCCAGGGCAATATGGTTCAACTGAAACCAATACCTATCTGAAAGACATTGAGTTTAAACTGGCATGCTATCCGAACGCTACGGTTGACGATAGAGTCGGTTTGATCAAACTCACCACAAACAGGAAAGTGCAGCACTTCATTGCGCGTCAACCAGTCGCCATTTTGAAGGATTACAAACTTTTCTGTGAAACTCTACTGCGAGAATATGCTCCTCGCATGGGAGACGTTGGCTACCAAGCCGCATTGAAAATCACTCAGGGGCAAAATGAACATCCGATTCCATATTATGACAGACTTTTCGAGGCCTTTTTTGGTGACAGAAATGAGCCAGGTATGTAGGATGAGCGTGATTTTAAGTTTCTTTTTATGAACAATCTACATGCAGAGATTAGTTCATTGGCCAACATCATGGCCGACTACAAAGACAAAACCATGTGTGAATTAAAGGAGTGCACTATACGTGTTTTTGAAACATTCAAGTGACACAAGAAACCCTTAGAAGTGTATCCAGGTGAAAAGGTCAGATACCAACCGCTAGAACTTGAAGGAGAAAGAGCGCCAGCTCACTCTTTTAAGGGAGGCGAGAAGAAACAAAATTTCCAACCTAACAAACCGCAAAATGAAGGTGTCCGCTGGAACAAAGACCAAAAGGGGTCCAGAGACCCGAAGTGGTGCAGGCCACATCAAGAGGATGGACCCCATCATCAAAAAGGGGGGGCATTTCAAAAGAAAAAAAATATGGGTCCCAAGGAGACTCATATGAAAAAGGGTGGTCCCAGAGGGGACCCCCGGGCAATGCGCCAGCTCCTGCACCTCAGACTGAACAGTCCGGGGCGAGGAAAAACCCACAGAAGTTCCAGAAAAAAGGCCCTAAACCTCTGTCCTCAGAAGAGATGGAGAACATACGTCGGTTGTTAGAAAGTTTGAACAAAACAAACAAGGAAAACAAACCTGGAGTAATGTGTAGCACTATCATTGATAGTAACTCAGAGCACACAAATAACAACAATGCCACAATTGCTGACAGTCACCAAGATACTGATGGTCAGGATGCTGACAATCAGGGTACAGACAGTCAACAAGACGTTGACTGTAACCATGACATCATTGTTACAGAGTCCGAGAGCCCCTCATCAGAAAGAGGGGGGGAACCTCACTCACTAAGGACAATGACTCGTCACAAACTGAACACTCGGACCCATGTGTGACTGCACTACCAGTACAGATGAATGAAAATGACACAGACAATGGTAGACGTAACAAACGTCGAAAAACACCTGATAGGTTCCTGTGTAACATTATCAGGAAGGGGCCCGCTAAGAAAGCTTACCTGTCAATCACATTGGAAGGGGTCCTCACAGAAGAGGCCCTCCTGGACGGTGGGGCCGACATAACCATTATGTCACCCACACTGTTGGAGGAGCTACGGATAGCCGCTAACGGTGTTGACAGGGAAATACCCCTCAAAGAATGTGCTGTAGTATTGCAGGGACTCTCAGAGACGAGAACAACCCTAACAGCTATAGCCATGGTTCACATGCAGATTGGCAAAACGACGCTATACCACCCGGTACACGTGTCCACAGTTGACTCATTCCCATTTTTGGTCAGCCAAGACTTTATAAACTGCTTCGACGCGATTATAGATTATGGCGATCATACAATGTGGACCAGAGTGAGCCAACCACTGCTGATCGATATGCTTACACAAGGTGACACTGACTGTCTAACAGCAGGTACCACGGAAGGCACAAGGGAATCCTCAACCGAGAGCACAATCCCGGTAAGTGAACCTTCCAACAGGTGAGGCAGAAAAGGCCCAACAAGAGAGCCCCCTCTGCGAGCTGAAACAGTCAGCACTCACTGAACACTACCTACCACAGGTAGTCAAAGGTGTTGAGATCCAAGGATCCCACACGATGATGCTGTTCTGTCTCCTTGGACGGAGAAATCAGCGATCAGCCAAGCTTTCTATGGAACCTTGGTTAAAAAACAGTTGGGTCTAGGAATGAACAAAAAGGCTTTCCGCTTTTCGTTAGACCCCAACGATAAACAGGTAATGACCGCAAAAGGGATCATTGACCTGAAACTAATCTGGAACCAACGAGAACTGGATCACCCGTTCCTCGTGGTCCCGAACTTACCACATGCAACCTACATAGGCTCCGACATTTTGGTAAGATTAGGTGTCCGAGTGGACATCAACAACAATGTACTGTGGTCACTAGACACAGCCACAAAGGACTCTCCTGTGCTAACCACAGAGAACCTTAAGGCTGGACAGACCATTCCAGAGGTCTGCCAGATTGCTAACAGCCATAACACTGCGGTACCACCTCAGGTTATGAACAAGCCGGTGATGTGTCACATCATGAAAGGACAAGCTATTAGCACAAAACAGGCATACTTTCAACCATCTCCTATGTTTTTCAACTTAGGACTGTCCATGGAGGCCACATGCCAAGTGACCCTCGACTGCAGAACCACGACTGTTGCTGTGTGCAACACAAGCACAGAAGAGGTACTGATCCCAAAAAACACACAGCTAGGATGGTTGATCTCTACTGATTTTCATGATTTTGAGCTAAGCATTCCATTTCTGGGAGGACTCCCAGAAAACTTGATCCCAAATCAACACACGGGGCAAGTCTTGTTCACGAAACCAACACAGGCCATAGCTCTCTTC
>JBBPBX010009782.1:0-59320 GCA_038048925.1 Garcialebias charrua | reverse complement strand
GAAAGCCTTAGCTACTGATTTAGCTTGGCAGTAAACAACTGTGTCATCAGCATAGAAATGTAAGAATGCATCAGGGATGCTCTGACCTAAATGAGCTATGTAAATTGTAAAGAGGATTGGTCCTAAGACTGAGCCTTGTGGTACACCATTTTTAACCGTTAAATAACTGGAAGAAGTACCGTTATGTTAAACGCATTGCATCCGATTGGACAGATAATTAGAAAACCAATCAATGGTGTGATCAGAGAACCCAATTTCTGAGAGCTTATGACACAAGATGTTATGATCCACAGTGTCAAAAGCTTTAGACAGATCTAAGAAAAGTGCAGCACAATAATTCTTAGCATCCAATGCTTCAACAACGTCATTAAGAACCTTCAAAGAAGCAGTCGTTGTGCTGTGTTTTTTCCTGAAACCAGATTGATGGAGAGGTAAGATGTTAAATGAGTCCAAATAATTTTTGATCTGAGAGTTTATCAAATTTTCTAGAACCTTGGCTAAAATGCAGAGTTTAGAGATTGGTCGATAGTTGTTCAGTGCGGTGGGGTCACCTCCCTTCAGCAAAGGAAGAACAAAGGCTGTTTTCCAAGCATCCGGAATGGAATTGTGGCTTATGGACAGATTAAAGATGTGGGTCACAGGGACTGAAATGATATGAGCAGCCAGCCTTAAGAAATAAGGTGGAAGTTCATCTGGACCAGCAGATTTTTTAGGATCAAGATCATTTAACAGTTTATTTACCTCACTGACTGAGAACGGAGAAAATGAGAAGGTGTGATTAACTGAGGATTGACTTGTAGGAGGGATTTGATTTGTAGAAGTTTGAGTATTAGATGGAGTGGATGATTTTCCATTTATAACTGTGTCAAATAATGAACTAGAAGCAACAAAATGTTTGTTGAAACAGTTCAGGATCTCGTGCTTATTTGACACAGGAACAGAGTCAACAAGAAGTTGTGATGGAAGGTCAGATGATTGGGGGATGCCTGAGAGAGATTTGATGGTTTTCCAAAATTTTTTGGATCGTTTAGATTTTTGGAGGTCTGAGATAAGAAGTAATTACGTTTTGCGGCTTTGATGGCAGTTGTGCATTTATTCCTCAGCTGCCGAAAATTCATCTAATCAGTGTCTGAGTGTGATTTTCTTGCTGCGGCCCAGAGATGATCTCTCCTATGCAGGAGGTCAGCTAGTTCAGGAGTAAACCAAGGGCTGTCACGGCCCTTTATCCTGAACTGCCGGAAAGGGGCGTGTTTATTTACAAAGTAAATGAAACTGTCATGAAAATAATTCCAAGCGGTGTTCACGTCGTTGATTAATAGAATACGTTGCCAATCAAAGTGGGATAGATCCCAGAGGAATGACTGTTCACAGAAACGTTTCAAATCCCTTTTTTGAACTATTCTGGGCTTAGCAGGTGGAAGTTTAGTGGATCTAAGAGCTGCTATTACGGAATGATCACTCAAAATGTTAGCAAATACACCTGTACCAGGAAATTTGTGAGGTGCATTTGTGAAAAACAGATCTAAGGTGGAAGATTTTTCAGGACATTTTTTGTTTGGTCTGGTGGGAGAATCAATAAGTTGTGTTAGATTGAGAGAAAGACAACATTCCTTGAATTTATCACAGAGGGGGGTCGACTTATTCCAATCAATGTTGAAATCTCCTGCCATAACAATCTCATTGTGTTTTAAGTTACCTATGAATTCAGTCAGGGAGTACAGAGCCTCAGGTGTTGCGGAGGGGGGACGATAACAACCTACAACAGTTAAGATCTGACCTCCCTTCAAACTGATGTTCACAGCTAAAGCCTCAAACTGGTTTGCGATTGTTTTTTTAGACGCAATCTTGGCAGCCAAGGAGTCTCTGATGTAAATAGCGACTCCACCTCCCCTTTTATTACGATCACAACGATAGATCTTGAATTCATTGATTACCAGATCATTTTTCAGAACAGATTTCTTGAGCCAAGTTTCAGATATAAGGATCACATCTGCCCCAGAAGAACTGATTAGGATTTTCAATTCATCTAGTTTTTTTTAAGGAGGCTACGAGCGTTTACATGCAGGAAGCGAAGACCTGAAATATTTTTAAACTCATTAGGTTTACTGTAGTTAATGGAGGGACCTGGGTTGGGCTGAATCCCTGAGATCAGTAACAACATTAATATCAGACATTTGCTTGACTTCTTTGTCACTGATGTGTAATTACAGGAGTTAACAGTGTGACATTTTGCCCCCATAATTGAACCATGAGAAACATTAATGAAGACACGATCATTCAGAACCCAAAAACAATGAAAGTTGCAGTGATGGGCAGATCCAGATGTGTTGATAAGATTCAGTGATTCCAGGTAGTCTGAGAACTGAAAATAATGACAGTAATATGAATGATGCAGAAAAGTCTCAGACCATAAAGCGTCACAAATTAAGTGGGCAAACAATTCCGTTGTGGAGGCCCAACTGCAGTTTGTGTGAGGGGGGTTCCAGCCCCCTTGAGAATATGAATGGATGTGGCCATGGTGAACACAAGCTGGATCCAGAATCAACGGAAAGAAACAAGCAATTTGTAGCAAACAGCAGAGTGAGCTGCCAGAAAGGCCTCCTGAAATTAAGGGCATGGTTGTAGCCTGTTTCAAGTCAGTAAAGGGAAGGGACAACAGCGTGAAAAGCACCTGTAGTATCAGGCTGTTGGTAGGAACCTTTGTGTGGTATTGTGTTGCGGGTCGGACCGTAATAAAGGTTACCTGTTAAGACGGAGTCGTGTCACGCATGCTTCTGTGTAGCCTCAAGGGTTTATTAAATATACACATATCGGAGAACAGAACATGGTGTCAGAAGTATAAAAGTATAAAATACTAAGTGAAGAGAGAGAATAATTAAAAACGACGTCATCATGAACCAGTTTCAAGTCGCCCCGCCAGAAAAGTTCACGTTCAGAGCTGAAGACTGGACGAAGTGGATAAAGCGTTTCGAGAGGTTTCGTATCGCGTCTGGTTTGGAGACACAAGCGGATGAAAACCAAGTAAACACGCTTATCTACACCATGGGGGACGAGGCAGAAGATATACTGGTTTCCCTGCATCTAACTCCAGAAGAAGCGAGTGAGTACGAGACTGTTAAAGGACGGCTGGATGCTCACTTCGTAGCCCGCAGGAATGTTATATTTGAACGGGCGAAATTCAACCAGCGCCAACAGGAGACGGGTGAGTCCATCGACGGCTTTCACACCGCGCTGCACTGTTTGGCTGAATACTGTGGATACGGGACTTTGCATGATGAGATGGTGCGTGACAGATTCGTCGTGGGTTTGAGAGATAAAAGACTATCAGAACAGCTACAAATGGACGCTGAACTGACGCTCGAGAAGGCGTTAAACAGAGCCCGTCAGAGCGAGCTAGTAAAAAAGCAACAGGAAATGCTTCATGCTAACTTCAAGCCGGACATTGTGGGGGCGCAGTTGGACCGCGTTCACGCGAGCGGGAGCGCGCGCTACAGACAACCGAAGGCCGCGTTCAAACCTTTTGTCACAAAAACAACACAGGATAAAAAGGTCCAGTGCAGAAGATGTGGTGACATGAAAGGACACAGTATGCAGCAATGCCCTGCTAGAGAAGCAGCCTGCAATTATTGTGGAAAGAAGGGACATTTTGCAAAAGTCTGCAGAAATAAAAAAATATGTGAAGTAAATGCTGGATTTGAAACAGAAAGCACAAATATAGACAAGGATGTTGCTTTCCTGGGATCACTTTCTACAGAAGCTAATGAAAATCCATGGATGACAGACATACTGGTGGACAAACATAAGACTGTATTTAAAATAGATACAGGAGCTGATGTCACAGCTGTCCCAGAGACATGGTATTCTCAGCATCAATTAGGCAAATTAGATAAACCAAAGAAAATCCTACAGGGACCGGGAGGCACCGATTTGAAGGTGAAAGGCATGTTTACAGCAACTCTCAGTAACAACAGTGGTAGTACCAAGGAGGACATTTATGTTGTGAAGGACTTGTGTACATCACTGCTGAGTGGACGTGCTGCAATGGCATTAAAACTGGTTGCCAGAATAAACCAAATAAGTTTGGACTCCATCGATGCTGCTACAGCTGATGTTTTGTCCAGAGCTCCAATCTCCAGCGAGTCAGGAGGTCTGCAAGAAGAGGAGGTCAACTTGTATGTTGACTCAGTCGTTGCATCTTTACCTGCCACGGAACCACGACTGAGAGAAATCCAAAGACATCAGGACGACGACAGCATACTCAAACAGCTGAAAAAGTTCTGTGTAGAAGGATGGCCAGATAAATACTCTACTGAGAAAAGTGTTCAGCCTTATCTGCCATTCTCAGGTGAACTTACTGTTCAAAATGGTCTGCTTCTTTATGGTAGCAGAATAGTGATTCCAGCTTCTCTCAGAAAGGACATTCTTTTGAAACTACATGAGGGTCACTTGGGAATAACTAAATGCAGAGAAAGGGCCAAACATTCAGTGTGGTGGCCGGGTCTCAGCAGCGAGCTGATTAAGCTGTTGGAGACCTGCGACACATGCTGTCGGGAGAGAACAAAACACAAAGAGCCACTACTGCCCACTGAATTCCCACAAAGACCATGGGCCATGGTGGGAGCTGATCTTTTCCAGTTTAAGGAAAAACAATATTTGATTGTTGTGGATTATTTCTCCAGATTTTTTGAAGTTGCAAAACTTACCTCCACAACATCTGAAGGAGTGATCGAACACTGTAAGTCCATCTTTGCACGGCATGGCATACCAGAATGTCTCCGATCTGATAACGGGCCACAGTTTGCTTCAGATTCCTTCAGAAGATTTGCACAAGAATGGGGTTTCAGCCATGAAACCTCCAGCCCAAATTTTCCTCAGAGCAACGGCGAGGCTGAGAGAGCTGTCAGAACCATCAAGACTCTCCTTAAAAAGTCGAAGGATCCGTATCTCGCTCTCATGGCCTACCGTTCCGCTCCATTGGCAAATGGATTCAGTCCGACTGAGCTTCTCATGGGAAGGAGGATAAGGACAACTGTTCCTGTTACTCAGTCGCAACTAACACCAAAGAATGTTGATATGGAAAAACTGAGGACTGCAGAGGACAATTATAGACAGAAACAAAGACAAAACTACAACCGGAGGCACCGGGCTCACAACATGTCAACTCTACATCCAGGTGAGGAGGTGTGGGTGACAGATCTGCAAACAAGAGGAAGAGTAGTGTCTGGAGCAGGTCCACCTCGATCCTACATTGTCGAGACACCCAGAGGCTTGCTGAGAAGGAATAACTACCACCTTTCACACACTCCTAGAGCAACTGAAACTTCTGCTGTTCCACATGAGACAGTACATGAAGAAAACATTGACAATTACACACACACACCTGATCCAGATGAAGACCAGCAGGAGGCTAGCCATCAGACTCCACCACCTGAGAGTCGAGTTTCACTGAGAAATAGGAGACCTCCAGCTTATCTGGATGATTATATTTGTTCATAGGAACTGAGTGAGTTTCCTGCATGGGGCAGAATAATCCCCACACTCAGTTAGAGGATTTGGGTAGTCCACCCCTCCCTCTTAGTTAAAGTTAAATGTTACAGAGATTACTGTTCTGAGATTTATATACATCTGGGTTCTTAGGCTGAACTGTGACTGTAAAGAGATTTGAGTTTGTGCACTGTTGGTGTATTAGTATTAGTGCAATTATGTTTGTAGACCCTCACAACAAATCCTATTCAGAAAGGGGGATGTAGTATCAGGCTGTTGGTAGGAACCTTTGTGTGGTATTGTGTTGCGGGTCGGACCGTAATAAAGGTTACCTGTTAAGACGGAGTCGTGTCACGCATGCTTCTGTGTAGCCTCAAGGGTTTATTAAATATACACATATCGGAGAACAGAACAGCACCAACAACGCAGCTCCTGATCCGCAGCGATACACGTCACACTCTGCTCGTCTGATCCAGAAACAGCTCACAACAGTGTGAAACAGGCACCAATGATGATCCAGATCCTCTGCGCTTCACTCTCTGCTCGTCTGATCCACAAACAAGTTAGAATTAGTTTTTTTAGCATGTCTATAGAAGTAAAGCAATACATATTTCACTACTTCCTATGCCGGACATTCAAGCTCACAGCGGTTTGGCATGCATGTCCTCCGCCGGGGCCTGAGCGCCAAAGAACGCTTGTCAATAAAACCTTTTAATTGTCTTCTCCCTCTCGGTGTGAGTCTCTCCAGGTTGAAATTGAGAAGGATAATACTAAAAATAACTTGTCACATGTGGTCCTTTGTTCAGAATTTAAAAAAACTTTTTCTGCCTTTAAAATTGTTCTTTTGTAGTAATACATTCAACACTTGCTCTCCCTCAAGGGCGGACGTATCCTCTCGATCTCCGCTTTGCTTTTGCTTTGTCTTGTCTGTGAAACTGTTTGAGAGCCTCTCTTCTACAAAATCTTCAAAATCATACCTATTGGTAAATGGTAAATGGAGCTTATTTATATAGCGCTTTCCAGCCCCCAGTGAGGAGCCCCAAAGCGCTTTACAATACCAGCCATCCACCCATTCATTCAGACATTCATACACCAGTAGTGGTAGCCTGCCTTGCAAGGCGCCATCCAGACCTACCGGGAGCAACTCGGGGTTAAGTGTCTTGCCCAGGGACACAACGACACATGGTGGGCGGATGCGGGATTCGAACCTCCAACCTGCCGATCAGGGGTCGACTGCATGACTTGACTATTGACTTCAATTTTGTCAGTTGGTCCCTCAACACAACTGATAACATTTCTTTAAAGAGAAGACAGGTTGTAGGCGAGCTAATTTGCCCTGTTGGCATGCACACAGCTGGATATCTCATCGACTTGGAAGACTTGATGATGTATCTATCTCTGCTGTCATCTGTGGATCTTAAGGACACATATTTAATTGGATTTATGATAACTGGTTCCTGCTTTTTGGATTTGGCTGGTTCCTGGTCTATCAACACACAAGGAAGATGGCAGCTAATCTGGACCTGGTCAGGCTGCCTGCCTTACATGATGGCTTGGTTCATGTCTCGAGAAACCAGACTTTTGGCTGAATGGATTACATCTTGGGGATTTTCTGAGACAGGTTCCATTGGTACGGTCATTTTTAATTTGGACATTTCTGAAGCGAGTGGACCGACACAGACTGAAGGTAGATGTCATTAAAGTTCTGCCTGTCTCCAAAAACAATCATGTTATCTGACACTCGGCTCCCTGACTGGCCTTGATAGGCTGTCTTATCTCAAAACGCCTGTGATGTTTTGTAAACTTGACGCTCTCGCCCTCCCAAATCTGCTACTCCATGGACGTCAGTGGAGCCCAGCTGAATAAACATTTGTCATCAGTTCAGAACTTTGGCTTCGTTTCTGGCTGTGGCTGGCAGCCCCCCCCCCCCAAAGTACCCGCCTTTGAGTCTCCCCTCTCTTCCCTCCTTCTGCGTAATGTCGGCATCATTATGTGCTTGTGTGCGAGACTTTTTTTCATTATCATATGTTTGATCTGCGTGCAGAAATCAAAAATATGTTAGGATTTTTTTTTGTCTCCAAACCCTATGTATCATTTTTCACCACTTTATTGTCTGTCCAACAGATCTCACTTGTAAATTAGTCTTCAAGGCTCATTGTGATATATCTGTTTAAATAAAGGTTGAATGAAAATACATCGGTATTAATGTTAAAGATGGTGATTGTGAGTGCGTGTGTGTGCGTGCGTGTTTGTGTGTGTGTGTGTTTGTTGAAGTAACATTGTCCTTAATGTTCATGTGTTTCAGTGGTTCCTGTCTCTGTTTAAAGCTGATTAAAAGAAGAAGCTCCTCAAGACTGAAGGCCTGATGTGGACCAGCAGGACCCAGAGCCTCTTCTCATAGAGACCAGTCTAGTGGGAGACCAATTCAATATGGAGGAGACCGATATCAAGTTTTTGGTCACTAAAGTTTCTTTAAAGAGTGAGAAGGATAAAAAAAAAAACTTACCTGGCAGAAACCCAGATTTAAAGACTCACAAAGGCAGTTCAAGCTCTTCACAGACTGATGTTAATGAAGGCAATGAAGAGGATGGTGAAATGACCAATCCTGACTCTCTGCTAAAGAACTCATCAGACTCTGAATCAGAACATGAAGACTGTATGAAAGACTGGAAGGAGAGCAGGGCTCCTGAATCAGAGGTAAAAACTGTCAACAAATCTTTGAGCTGCTCTGAGTGTGGTAAGCAGTATGTCAGTAACCGGACTCTTCAAAGACACATGACAAGTCATTCAGGAGTGAAGTCTTCAAGATGTCTGCTTAATAAGAAATGTGTTGGAAAGAAGAAAAATGTAGAGTCACGCAGGAAAGTCCAGGCAAGACCAAAATCAATAAGCTGTGATGACTGTGGTAAAACATTTACTTTCAAATCACATTTAAACACACACATGAGAGTCCACACAGGAGACAAACCATTTCCTTGTGAACTTTGTGGACAAAGATTTAGTCAGAAAACAAGTTTAAACTCACACATGAGAGTCCACACAGGAGACAAGCCATTTCTTTGTGAACTTTGTGGACAAAGATTTAGTCATAATTCTAATTTAAACAAACACATGAGAGTCCACACAGGAGAAAAGCCGTTTCCTTGTGAATTTTGTGGACAAAGATTTAGTCATAATTATAATTTAAACTCACACATGAGAGTCCACACAGGAGAAAAGTCATTTCCTTGTGAATTTTGTGGACAAAGATTTAGACGGAAGGAGGATTTAAACAGACACATGAGAGTCCACACAGGAGACAAGCCATTTCCTTGTGAACTTTGTGGACAAAGATTTAGTCAGAAGGCACATTTAAACTCACACATGAGAGTTCACACAGGAGTGAAAACTTTTTGACTGAAAATATTAAAATAACTACTGTATTATAGGCCATGAGATGCAACTGGTATCTTAACACCCAAATAAAATTTGTTTTGATTTTGTCAGAGATATTATGTAACAATTTTCAACAATTTCCCAATCTATGATTTGCTCCTAGTTTCTCAAGAATACTTTAAAAACAAACTAATTAAACCTTAGATCATAATTTGAACTATAGATGTTGGTTCTAAAATACTGGTTCAGTTGTGCAATATGTGGAGAGAACCAACAAACCCATCACATTGTTTTTTTCCAAACAGTCAGACCCCATGAAATGTTATTCATGTAATTCCTGAAAGAATTGTTATTTAATCAGTTAGTTACTTGGTTAATTAACAGATAAGATTAAAAATTGTATAAGTTGTGTTATGTTTTGCGGCTCCAGACTATTTTTCTTTGGTAGAAGAGGGGGCGAAATGGCTCTTTTGATAATAAAGGTTGTAGACCCCTGTTCTAGAACAACATATGCTCCATCTAGACGTCATCTCTTTCAGGGAAGACCCTGCATTTTTCAACAAGATAATGCCAGACCACATTCTGCAGCAATCACAACATTATGGCTACGTAGGAGAAGAATCTGAGTACTGAAATGTCCAGCCTGCAGTCCAGATCTTTCACCTATAGAGAACATTTGGTGCATCATAAAGAGGAAGGTGCAACAAAGAAGGCCCAAGACGATTAAACAGTTAGAGGCCTGTATTAGACATGAATGGGAGAGCATTCCTTTTTCTAAACTGGAGAAACTGGTCTCCTCTGTCCACAGATGTCTGTTAAGTGTTGTAAGAAGAAGGGGGGATGCCACACAGTGGTAAAAATGGACTTGACCTAACTTTTTTGGGATTTGTTGACCCCATGAAATTTTGAAACAACATATTTTCCCCTTAAACTGATACATGCTCTCAGTTTAAACTTTTGATCTGTGATTTGTGTTCTATTCTGAATAAAATATTAGATGTTGGCACCTCAACATCATTGCATTCAGTTTTTATTCACAATTTGTTTAGTGTCCCAACTTTTTTGGAATCCGGTTTGTATAAAAAAAAATAAGTTTTTGTCATCAGTGAAGAATAAAAATAAATAAATGGTGACTGCTTAATCACGAAATCCTGTTTTGACTTTATTAAATAATCTGTTAATTAAAGTTTACTCAGCTGAAAAATCATAAAAAGGCAAAATTGTTATCAGGAATATTTCCCTCAAACACGTTTAAAGACGAGATACAGCCTTTGGTACAACTTTATTCTAACCCACAGATGTACAAATTACAAAACAAGAATTACACTTTAAATTAAAGCTTTAAATCAAAGCTAAACTTTAAATAAAAGCTAAAAATAATCTGTATACAAGAAAAAATCTGTATACAAGAAACAAAACCACAGTGAGTGCAAACATCAAACGATTAAGAAAAATATAGACATCCTGATGCATATCTCAATAATCCAAGCAGAAACATCTAAAAAGTGAAGTCTGGTCCTCTGGACATAAAAAAAAGGTAGAAACATTTCTTCTTTCATGTGAAAGACTTCACTGAAGAAGTCTTTCACATGAATGAAGAAATGTTTCTAGATTTTGTTTTGTTTTTTGAATGTCCAGAGGACCAGACTTCACTTTTTAGATGTTTCTAGCTGGATTATTGAACATGCATCAGGATGTCTATATTAAAAATTCTATATAGAGCATATAGATGTTTTTGTAGAATCTGGTTCATCAGATTTAATTCAGTTGATTTATATAGCACCAAGCCACAACAGAAGTCGTCTCAGGGCACTGAACAGGAATATTCATATATAGAAATAATTATTTTATTTTATTTATCTAAGGAGCAGACTGCTTTGAGTTTAACTCATCACAGAACTCTCATTAGCAGGATTCTGGATATGCCTCCAGAATCAGTCCTAAAGTGCAAATCCAGGCTGAACTGAGCAGAGTAGGGCTGATTAGGAGCAGTGCAAATGGGGCATAAGTTTAATGCAGAGGGTATTTTGAAAATTTACAGGTGGTGCTCTTGAGCCGTTTCTGTTGTGATTTTTGACACGCCCCAAAAATACGTAAATTTTCAACAGTCCTGATGCGTCCTCCAAATTTGGTGGGTTTTGGGATACGTTAAGGCCCACCAAAGGCCAATTCATTTGGCGGAAAATTTTCAGCTCTGGCCTGAAACACTACGATTACAATTATAGGCCTTCGCAGCGCTTAGCTGCTCGGGCCTAACTAGTGGTGTTGTGCAAATGTGTTGATTTATTAGTAGCTCATGTAGCATTCTTTCACAGCAGAATGTTGTTGACAAGCAGTTATTTTCTAAACAATCACATTGGCTGAGTTGCAACAAATGTTGGTAGAGAATGAGATGCCATCCCACAGTAGTGTGTGACCAAGCTGGTGAACAGCATGAAGAGGTGACAGGCTGTTGTGGCTCCAGTTTGTTCAATGAGTAAAATATGTTGTCAATATGTTTTGTTATTAAAACTTATTTGTTGAATCCAATAAACGACACCAAACAAGAGTCAACAGCAGAATAAGATGTTTGGTTTTGTCAGAGAAGGTTTGACAAGTTTTACATGCTTAATTCGTTGTTGGAACAGGATCTGGAAACTCTTATTTTGACACGGTGTGTTCTGCTGTTTGTTTGGATCCGGTAACTCAGGCTTATTAATAATAAATAATAATAATAACTCCCCTCAGGACGGAGGTTGAGGAGCATCAAATGTAGAACCACTAGACTGAGGAACAGCTTCTACCCTGAGGCTGTTAGACTCATGAATAAATAAATAATAAGAATAAACACTGCAAAATATCACATCATGCTGATGCTGATCTGTTTTCTTGTTGCTGTGTTCATCTGTGACCATCTGCTCATACAGACTCATGTTCGTGCTGCTGTTTATAATGATGTTTTTCCACTACATTAGGGCTTAGTGTATTACTAGTTGATGTTTCTCTTAGTTAATTCTAGATGTTATTACTGTTTTTCTCTTGCATTTGTTGTTGGATGTAACTGGGACCCCCATAATCTCGTTTTCATCACATGTACCACATGCGGTGCAAATGACAATAAAGACTCTCTGACTCTCTCTAAAGTTATGAACAAATATGACTGTGTTGAACAAAGAAAACTTATATTGAATATGTAAACTGAAAATAATTACATAAACACTCATTTTAAACACAACAGCCACTTACAACTTGTTAATATCACAATCTGCCTCCACTTTAAAAAAATTCTCCGCCCCTTAAAGAGTGGTGGGGGTGAGTGCCGAGCTAACCAGGCAGTCGTACGCGGGCAGGAGCCCACAGGCAACGGACATGAACAGACGGAGGAGGTGCCTGGAGGTTTCACATGTGGAGTCAGACAGTGAATTCAGAGGAGAAGAGTCGGAACCGTCAAGGAGGAGGGGGGTAGGATGAAAATGTTTACAAATGTAGATGTTTAACAACCTGTTAAAATACAACAAAATGCAGGAAATCACATCTACTTTATTCAACATTTTCTGGGGGAGGACCACAGACTGAGTCAGATGTTCCTGTTGATGGTCAGTGGGATTTTTCTGTTTCTAAACTTTATGTTGTAAATTGTTGCTGTCTGAATCTAAATGACTTGAATTTTGGTGACATAACTCTAAAGACACGTGTATGAAAAGAGTTGGGACACTTTGTGAATAAATAGTGAAGACAGAGGTTCAGTGTTGTCCTCAGTGTCCCTGATGATGTGTGAGAGCTGTGTGGAAGGCAGAGGAGATGGCATCGTTGGTTGAGTGATTAGGTCGTATGCAAATTGGAAGGGATCTAGGGAGGCAGGGAAAACAGATGTGATGCTTTTCATGACTAGCCGTTCAAAGCACTTCATCAGGATGGGGGTGAGTGCTACTGGGCGATAGTCATTGAGGCATGCGGGCGTTGCCTTCTTTGGGACAGGGATGATGGTGGTGGCTTTGAAACAGGTGGGGACGATGGCCTGGCTCAGTGAGATGTTAAAGATGTCCGTGAAGACCACTGCGAGTTCCCCTGCACAGTCCTTCAGCACACGACCAGGTATGTTGTCAGGACCAGAGGCCTTCCGGGCGTTAATCTTGATGAATGATCGCCTTACGCTGTCTGAGGACAGCGCCAGCACCTGGCCATCAGGAGAGGGGGGGAGTTTATGTGCAGGTGTGCTGTTACTTGCCTCAAACCGAGCAAAGAACTCATTCAGTTCATTCAGCGTAGAGGTTGAGCTGTCACAGGTCTGGGGGGGTGGTTTGTAGTTTGTGATGGTCTGTATTCCCTGCCACAGACTGCGTGTATCCTTGCTGTCCTTGAAACGGTGAGCTATTTTCCTGGAATACTGCTTCTTGGCCTTTCTGATGCCCCGGGCCAGGTTCTTTCTGGCTGCCCTCAGGCCCACCTGATCTCCCGCTTTGAAGGCAGCATTCCTGGCTTTCAGGAGTCTGTAAACCTCTGCTGTCAGCCATGGCTTCTGATTAGCCCGAACAGTGATGGTCTTGAGGTTGGTTACATCATCAATGCACTTGGTGATGTATGAACATACAGTGTCTGAGTACTCCTGGAGACATGTGTTGTTGTTTGTGGTAGCAGCTTCTTTGAATATATTCCAATCTGTGGTGTCAAAACAGTCCTGGAGTGCCTCTGAAGACCCCTCTGGCCACACTCGTATCTGCTTGCGGACTGGTTTTGTGACTTTCACCAGTGGCCTGTATGCTGGCTTTAGCATAACACAGATATGGTCAGAAGCACCAATGTGGGGGAGGGGGAGGGCTCTGTAGGCATTTTTCATGGTGGTGTAAACTTGGTCCAGTGTGTTGTTTCCTCTTGTTGCAAAGTTTATGTTTCTGTATGTTTTTGGAAATACACTCTTTAAATCTGCTTGGTTGAAATCACCAGCCGTGATGAGAAAAGCATCAGGATGGGCTGTTTGTTGCTCACTGATGTGCAGATATAGTTCATTCAGAGCCTCACCTCTAACTTTGCTGTTGGAGCTTGGAGAAATATATACAGCAACAATCATAACAGCTGTAAATTCCCTTGGTAAATAGAACGGTCTGCATTTAATAGTCATAAACTCCACTAAAGATGAGCCGTGTTTGTAGACCACAGCAGCATCCAAACACCATGCGTTGTTGATGTAAACACAGAACCCCACTCCGCGTGTCTTACCTCCCTCGAGGGTTCGGTCCGCTCTGTAGCATGTTAGCTGCTCCAGCTGGACAGCATGGTCCGGAACGTTGTTGTTAAGCCACGTTTCCGTGAATACAAAAACACAACAGTCTCTCACAGTCTTTTGTGTCGTTCGTAACAGGCGTATATAATCCAATTTGTTGTCCAAGGAGCGCACGTTAGCCAAAACCATGGATGGAATAGCCGGCCTGTGTGGGCTAGCTGCTAGCCTAGCTCTGATACCTCCGCGCTTACCCCGCTTCTGCCTCCTGTCACGCCGTTTGTGGCGCCTCCACTGCGGGCGTGATGAAGGGAGGCTTGGGGCTGGCTTCCAGAGCAGGCCGCAGACACGTAGCTGCTCCTCGAGCTCGCTGCTTGTTTCCAAATGAGCGGTTTTTCCGACATCAAGCAGGAACTTACGGCTATACTTACGTTCTTGAACACGTAGACATGACGAAGACGTGCCGGCACAATGCGGCATGCAGGACAAAACAGACAAAAGCACTGTGTTGTTGGGAGAGAGAGAAGCCACGGCATTTGCACGCGCCGCCATCTTGGATTATTCTTTAGTGTGAATGATCATTAATATGCTGGTATATACTGCCCCTGTCTATTCAAAAGATTTATGGCAAAGTTGAATAAGGTGTCAAAATGACTTGTCTCAGAAGTTGTTTTTGTCGAGTCAGCTATATCTTGAACTAAGCGTCGAGATGTCTCTTCACTTTCAGACACTTTCCCAAAACATTCCTCTTTGTTATCTAAACAGACTTTCTGTCAACTTTGAAGTTTTCGCTTCACTCTTTTTCTCTCCTTGCTTGGCCCATGGACCAATGAGGACCAATGAGGACACGGTGTTCTAATCTCAACACTGTTAGAAAATACGTTTGCTTCGGTGAACGAGCAGAGTTTTGGATCGGACAGCAAGAACTATCATGTCCTTTCTTTTGAAGCTGATTTAAGCTGCAGTCATACGTCAAAGACGGGCTTTTCAGCACGAATTTATGGACGCCTCCATAAATTCAATAGAGCTAAAAAGCTCCAAGTTCTTAATGAAGTTCCTTTGAGAAACGTCTTGTCTTGAAGTCAACCAGGAGCTGACTCGTTTTTTGATGATCGACGCGGACCCCAGGAGACGTTGAAAGTAAACAACCAGTTTGGATGTACTGGGCCTGAAGGACTCTGCATCTGAAAGGCTGGTGTAATCTCTTTACCATGACTGGTCGTCTTAAAGGTAATGAGTCAGCATTTACAAACGTACCTGGGATTCAGCAGGTCTGATGGGGAGTGTCATTTCTGGTAACATACTCAAGACAATTTCCTTTAAACCATCTCTCCATATTTCCTCCTACTTCCTTTTCCCTCTCAATTCTAAGCTGGAAACTATATTAAGGATAGAGCCACAGAAAAAGTATTTGTCATCATTACTTATGTCTGTTGTTACAATTGAATGTGCTGACGTGTTGAATTACAAGGAATCAATCAATCAAGTGTAATGGTGTTAATTTTAGTTGATTTTATTTTAAATAAATGGTAGTGTCTGTTGGCATACCAACTAAAGTCAACGTTTCCATTGTCACTATATGGTTCTGGTTTATTATCCATCATAAACAGATCACAGAAATATTGGGTAAATCTTTAAAGAAAAAGAATCCGTGAAATACTTTTCAATCTGAATAAGTAAATTAATTAAGGTAAGGTGTGTCAGTTTAATACTGACTTCCTAAATATCTTACACCATAGTCAGGCCTTTACCAGGCCCACAAATGGGCCATGGCCTCAAAAAGGCCATACAGTGTATTTTAACAATTTGCAAGCTTTGGTGTCCAGCTTTTCTCATCAGGAGGAAGAATCCCTGAATGAAGAGACTGATGACGGATCCCCACACCAGACTGGGTCCTGCTGAAACGAAGATGGACAGGACTCCACCTGGTGGTGGAAAGAACATCACACGCAGTCTGTCTCCAGAGGAAGAGTGATACCTGTTACAACTGCAGCCACACCCCTGAAAAGGAGCTGAACCAATCGCTGAGCCAGGTTGAGATCGATCTGGTCGAGCAGAGTTCCCCACTTTGCCAGGACAAGTGGTCTGACTACTCCCACTCCCAGAAAGCCACAACACACCCCCTTCTGCCCCACTTTGTCTGAACTTATCCCTTATTCCCCCAAGAAGAAACTGAACTTATCTATTATTCCCCAAGCTGAACTTATCCTTTAATCCCCCCACCAAGAAGAAGCAAGAAGATGGACACACTGAAGGAAAATGTTTTGATCTGTTTCATTCTTAATCCAAAGGTTAATAAAGAACCCAATTTATGTTATGCTTGTTTTAAAATTTCTCATTAAAAAGGCTAGATTTGTGAAAAGATGTTGCGTGAGTCCTAAACAGACCGCTGTCAGAAGGGGCATGAAGCGATGTTGTGTTTTCCTTCCACAGAGAACCATCAGTCCCTGGGTTTTTGTTATGATTAGATCTTTCAGGAGGAAAAGGTGGGACTCTCCCAGGTGGACAGGGCCATTCCAGGTTCTGCTGGTGACCCACACAACCATTAGGGTGGCTGAGTGAGCTACCTGGGTCCACGCCTCCCACTGTAAGCTGTTTCAGGGTACCAAGCCACCAACAGAGGGAGGTCAGAGCGAGCCAAAGCCCCTACAAGCGCCTGAGCCAGAGTGCTAGGTTGCCAACGATTCAACCCTCAGGGCCAACGGGTGGCCGAGGCGGAGTCCAGATAGTCAATCTGAGTCTGGCAACGAGGGAGCTCCTCACCCAGATAGTCACTCAGAGTGCCTGCATCGTTCAGAGTACCTCTGGCAATGAGGGTACTGAAGACTGCAGCACGTGCAAACAACCCTGGACCTACTCCTGAACTGAAAGCACACCAGTGACACTCAACTCCAGGTTTAACTAAACTTTTGACACACACACACCTTTAACCAAAACTTTGTCAAAGATGAACCTGTTCCAGTATCCCTGGAGAACCACCCAGGTACTGGGTGGAATAATAGTCCTCGCAAGTGGTATTATTTTCCTGTGTGAGTATTTTTGTATGCTTCCAGGTGACAAGCCACTTCATACCCTGATCTTACTGATAATGACAAACTCACTAATTTGACATATTTTGTACTGACCAACAAGAAAAAAAATGTAAAAGTTGCTTTGCAATGTTTTTGTTATTCTTCTTGCCTTTGCCAACTTGTGATCTAAGTTTTAAGGTTGAATTTTTATCTTTGTCATTATTTTTCACTTTTATTATTTTTTTCATTTTAGCTTGCTCCAAATAAAGGAACCTGTCCCCTACAAAAACAGCACTTGCATTATTTCCATCTGATATTAGAATAGAATAGAATATATCTTTATTGGCATGTTTTTCACCGAGGTACAAGGTTATGCAATTGGCGCACGCACAATCTTAAGAGAGACGTACGCACGAAGCCGTAGCAGTTTGAAACCGCGCCGCAAACAATCAGATATGGAAAAAGGAACACACACAATCAGGTAAACGTGGTATTCAAAAAAAGAATCTATCACAATTTGTCACAAGACACTCCATGATAAAGTCCAAAAAAACTCTACCAGCTTTAGCACATTTAGACAGGACATGGCATGTGATGACGACAAGCAGGGAGATTAAGTCTATGAGTAATCATTTCCAGATAAGCACAGTTCGCAGGTCTCATAGCTCGGCTCCATCCGAAACGCACACACAGAGACCTCTGGGGGAAGGGGGGGAGGGTAGCGAGTTCTCAACAGCTTTCAGCTCCAGGAGAAGATTTGCAGACAGCCTTCATTTCAAGGTTGCTCATAGTCCAGATTAGATAGTTGCTTTATTTATTTTCAGGTCAGGCCACAGTGTACTTTGACTGCAGTCTTAAGTCCAGGTGCTGTTCTGGGTCCAAATAGCCAAATCGTGTGAGGTTCCGAGCTACAAGTCCCCATCTGTGCCCTGATGCCTGGGTGGCTGTAAACGAGTCCCAAAACTCACAGCAGGTCCGCGGCTCTCCACCGCTGCTCCCATCGTGCGGTTCAGTTCGTACAACAGCTGGGACATTGAGTTCATAGCCCGGATCAAAGAATCTTGCTGAGCGGGGAGTCTTGCCAGCGCGTTGATCGCCGCATTCGCCTTTCTCAGCTTCCAGTAGCAGACACCTCCGCCAACGCCAAAAAACAGAGTAGCTGCCATCAATAATCCAATAATCCACAAATCTTCCACGTCTTCGACAGACAGAGCGGTTTAACACATTGGCTTCCAAGCCGACCACGAGTCCATAATGTATCCCACTGCATGCGTGTCGGAGAGGCAAGCCGCTTCTCCTGGCTCGGTTCGCTTCGTGGAAAAAATCTTATCAATAGAGGAAACAGCCCACGTAATTAAATCCATCTCAAATTGGTTCGAGTGAGCGCCGAAGAGTTACAGACGAGACAAAAAGCAAGCAGGGAGGAGGAAAACTTAGGAGGACAGGAGCAAAAAGAGATGCGACCTGCTTTACCGAGAGCGGAAGTAGGAATTCATGACAGTCATATGTTAAACCATATATTGTATGTCAGTGATGGCATAGTTACATTGAAAAAGTAACTTAGTTAAGTTACTGATTAGTCCTTGGGAAAAGTAACTTAGTTAAGTTACTGATTACTTGATTTGGAAAGTAACTAAGTTAGATTACTAAGTTACTTTATTAGTTACTTTCAGCAGCCGCTGACAAGAACCCTCTGTCACAATACATAAAAAATTTAAATGTTTTAATAAAATAATTACTAATAAATATTCAAAAAACAAAATACAGTAGTCTTTCTTGACTTCACTAAACAAATAATATTTTTACAAAAAAGACTTATAAAATGTTTATTTTGAAAATGTGTCAAGTAAACAATACGTTTGTATGAAAATAAATAAAAGCATGAGCCACTGGCCAAAAGGATGGTCCAGCACAGAAGATCAACATCATCAGGTCAGGACTCTGCAGTCTACACTCATCTCCAGGCCAGCGGTCACTCTTTCAGGGATGAAGATGTTCACATCCTTGATAGAGAGGAACGATGGTTTGAGAGAGGAGTAAAGGAGGCCATCTTTGTGAAAAGAAACCATCCATCATTAAACAGGGGTGGAGGCCTCTGGGTTCAACTGTCCCCCTCTTACAATGCTGTTATTGCTAGTATCACTCAGCCCTCTGTGAATAGCAAACAACCATCAGGGTGCTGCTAACTATCCATTGTTAGGCTGATGGTCCGTGAGCAGCTGGTTTCAGCTGTCAGCAGCAAACTGGTTCATCCACTGTGAGAGGGTGCTACAGTATTTATAAGATTGAGATGAATACAGCATCTCAGACTGAGGAAGTCTTTTGGACAAAAGATAAAACGTTTCTACAATTTTTTTTGTTCTGTTTTGTTTTTTGAATGTCCAGAGGACCAGACTTAGCATTTTTAGATTTTTCTACCTGGATTATTGAGCATGCATCAGGGTCATCATCACACGCTTCTTAGCTGCAGGTGGATGTCCCTCAAGAGGAAAAAGACAGCTGCTTCCTCTGTCTCAGACTGGAAATAACACAAACAGGTAAAAAAATAAAAATAGTTAATAAGATTATCATTTTAAATTAAAAAGGTTAATTATTAATAAAAGAACAATACCTCTTCTTGTGGTTGGATCTCTCGGTCATCATCAGGGCAGGGATTTATTCAGCTCCAGGACTTGTTGACATCAGTTTTTTCATAAAGTGATTAACTTTTTGGCTGGTGTTGACATGATGATGGACGTGATGGAAGACGTTTTAGAGACGCTCAGTTAATTTAAAGCCTGCACAGCAACAACAACATTTCAGACGTAGATCCAGAGCTTTAAAATGTCCTACAGTTTGTGTTATTGACTGATCTGACCTACCTGAAGGCTGTTTTAATGCTGCTGCTGCTCTGTTAGCAGTGTTTACAAGCTGCTCCTCGTTCACGTTCGGATCACGTCGTTAAGTCCGTTCAAGTTAGACGTGTTGTCTGCTGCAGATCCAGTCTCCGTGAAACAAAGTCCACACACCGTTTTGGATGTGCGCTCGTGTTTTTAACAAGTCACAACGTTCCCAAACAAACAGGAGACCGCAGCGAGATGCTAAACCTAGCTTAATGCTAACGTGTGCTACAAGTCTTTTTTTTTACAAGTCAAGACACCGGGCGGTCGCATAGACTGACGTCACTCCTGTCTTTTTTTTTATCGCTCCCCCCGAGACGCATTGGCAAAATAAAATTAAATTATTTACAGTACTACAGAAAATGACAAATAACTAAGTAACGCACAATAATTTGGAGAAAGTAACTTTAATCTGATTACTGCAGTTTGAAAAGCAACGCGTTAGATTACTAGTTACTGAAAAAAGTGGTCCGACCAGAGTTGACTGACATCACTGTATATGACACATATGCCTTGAAGGATTATTTTAATCTATCAGTGTCTAATGTTCTGTCTGTACATACTTTTGTTGTTGTTCTTAGTGTAACAAAAGGGAGGAAATTGTGGAAGAAAAACAGTAATGCCATATTATTTTCTTTATCATCTTTATTGTTACTCATTTATTTCATTTACTATGTTACTGCTTTCTGTCAAAAGGCTCACTTATACGTGACTCCTGCATCAGCTATTACTCTGTGTAAACACAATTTCACTGGAGCTTTTTTTTTGTTTTCACTCTGGCCTAGGAAAGGTTTGGAATCTGGACAGGTACCATTGGGTCATGACGCTAGTAAACCCTTAAGGCATATGACTCATAGTTTGTGTTGTTATCTTCAAGAGTAATTGGGTTATTGTTGTCAAATGCGTGCAAGATAAAAATCTGTTACCTGCGAAGATATGTATCAATGCATCCTTCACTGTTCAAGTTGCAGAACACATTCAGACTTTGTCGGAGCTGCATTTCAAAGTGTGTTCTCTTTCTTTTGCAAAGAAAATAAACTTTGATCTTGTATTCAACAAAGTTCTCAGTTTTATTAGTTCATCAAAGACAGCTTTGATAAACTTCCACAGACTGTTAGTGTTTATTCCAGAGTATCTCTGTACATTTTCTTATTTTCTGATTACCACTGGCTCTACTTTTCTAACCTTCTTTAATGCTTCCGCAAATATTATCTTTTCAGTAGTTTTAATGTTTCCCTTGCTTCCTTCTGAACTGAACAAACCCCATATGCAGCACTGTGTTCTCCTCCACAATTGCAACATTTCGCCTTTGCATTTTTTTCACATTTACCATATTCATGGGGACCTCCACATCTTGCACACCTGAGTTTACCCCTGCATTCTTTAGCCACGTGCCCCAGTCTTTGGCAAATGAAGCACCTGATTGGATTGTGAATATATTCCCTTACTCTGAAGTTTATGTATCCCAACTGCACACAATCTGGCACTGATGTTTCAAACTGCAAAATGACCGACATCGTTTCTGTAACGACTCCTTCTTTTTTGTTTTAATCCTAGTTACACCTGTCACATGTCCTCCTTTAATTTCTTGTTTGATTTCCTCCACACTTATATCTAATGGCACTCTTGAAATCACCCCTTTCAGTTTAATATTGGAACCAGGAATGTATGTTTTGACTTCTTCTCCCATGAAATATGTCATTTTTAATATTTTCTCTACTGTTTTTTTTAGATTCATTCAACCTTTATTTAGTCAAGTAAATCTTATTGAGCCTCATGGCTCATTTACGAAAGTGACCTGCTAAAACCAAAGAACGATGAACAGCAATGGTAGAATTTCCTTAAACAATAAACAATAGAAAACCAAAGAGAGAAAAAAACAAAAGAGAGAAATACATTTTTTTTAACAAAGTATCAAAAAACTAGCAAAACATTATAAGGTACTGTAGACGTATAAAATCAAAGACAGGAACAAATCAGCATTGGATTTTGCCAGGATTCCAACAGATTCTGAAAACCATTTAGAGAAGTCAAGGTCGAGAGTGTCGTGTTATTGAAAGAGTCCTCAGGCAAAACGTGTCAACGTGATTTCTTTATTTCAGATCGCCCTGCTTCCAGCTTAGCCATCAGCCTTACAATCAGCGTCACCTGGCACCCTGAGCCTGGCGCTCCTTTTATGACATCATCACAAGTGGCCATCTGTAGTTTTTCCCCCAGGCCTTACATTAACACCACATCTTCCCTCTCTAGAATCAATGGGTGGACTATCATTGATTCAACAGACCTTAGAGGATTATTCTGCCTCATAGCTGGAAGGTCTGTTCCTACATAGAACTAGAAAACCCCATTATAAACAGAAATACATATTTAATCATTCTTAAACATTTAGCATAATATTCACACACTCTTATTCACATTATACACACACATATTTACAAGTTTAGTCTATCTGGTTTCACAACCCGTCTCCCAGACCTGGTTCTAGGAGTAGGTGAAAGTTCTGGAAGGCTCTGTTGTGGAGGTTCTTCAGGACTCTGTTGAACCAGTTCTGGATCAACATCCCCTTCCAGTACTTCTGGCTCTGTCGAAGGCTCCCTGGCAACCAAATGACGACGATTTCGCCTAATCGGTCCATGGGGTCCTTCCACAATGTATGAGCGTGGAGTATAATGTGTGGTAATCACTGCTCCACTTGTGCCTTGATCTTTAATCCACACACCTTGTCCTGGAGTCAGTTTGCTAAGGACTCTTGCTCTGTGGCGTGAATCATACCTCTCTGCATCATTTATCCTCCTCTCTTTCTCCTTTCGAGCAACAATGTCAACGTCTGGAAGAAATGGCCTCAACGAAGATGGAAGTGTCGGCACCGTTGTACGAAGCCTCCTTCCCATGAGAAGTTCTGCTGGGCTGTAACCATTCCAAAGTGGTGTTGCTCTGTAGGCGAGTAAGGCGAGATACGGATCGGCTGCCTTTTTCAACAAGTTCTTTACTGTTTTAACAGCACGTTCAGCTTCCCCATTGCTTTGTGGATATCTTGGGCTACTGGTAATATGGTTAAATCCATATAACTTTGCAAATGTAGCAAAAGCAGCACAGGAAAACTGAGGACCATTATCTGTAATCAATTCTTCTGGAATGCCGTGACGGGCAAACATAGATTTCAGATGAGGAATCACATCAGACGATCTTGTGGGACTTAGTTGAGCAATTTCCACAAATCTTGATGCATAATCCACAACCAGAATATAATATTTTCCTTGCAGCGTAAACAGATCGGCCCCAAGTCTTTTCTTGAATGAGATGGATCTGTTATTAATTTTAACATCCACCTTCCAAGGTTCATCTCCATTATTAATGCTACCTAAAAACAAAGAATCATCTTCTTCGACAGCATGCACATTCTTGAGCGATCGACACACCTTCTTATAATGTCCCATCTTCCCACATTAATGACATTTTTCCCCCTTGGCTGGACAGTCATGTTTGGGATTAAATGGAGAGCTACCACACTTAAAACACTGAGAGTTATCCCTTTTAGAACTTGAAGTAGTGTACGCTCTGGGTGGATATTTAGTCTTGCCACGCTTAACATAACTCTTGTACACTCTGTCAACAGATTTTCCCTTCTCTGTTTCTGAACTGATATCATGACGCAGACAGGATTGCTGCTGTTTCACTTCTTCACTCTGTCTTGCTGAATAGATGGCTTTATCTAGAGTTAAATCTGGGTCAAGCTGCATGCGTTCGGATAACCTTTTATCCTGCAGACCCACCACCAGTCTGTCCCGAATCAGTTCATCATGTAGCGCTCCATAATTGCAATGTTCTGCTAGCGCATACAGTGAAGTAACAAAAGCATCAACAGTTTCATGCTCCTCTTGTTTGCGCATGTTAAATCTGGCACGCTCATAAATCACATTCTTCTTAACAACGAAGAAAGCTTGAAACCCATCACGAACTCCTTGATACGTGTTTCTTTGATCATCTGGCAACGCTAATCCCCGTAACACGTCATCAGCTTCATCGCCCATGCAATAAATTAGCGTGTTAACTTGGTTCTCCTCAGAACTAGAGTTCAGATTACTTGCCAGACGAAACCGTTCGAATCGTCGTATCCACTTGGCCCACTCCTGTGGCTTCGTGAAGTCGAAAGACTCCGGCGGCTGGATGCTAAACGTCGCACACGGACCAGCAGAAGCGACTCTCGGCGCGTCGTCGTCCGCCATGTCTCCGGCAGCCAAACACCGTCGCACCCTCACGATGACTCCAACACTCCTGACACCATGTCGTGTTATTGAAAGAGTCCTCAGGCAAAACGTGTCAACGTGATTTCTTTATTTCAGATCGCCCTGCTTCCAGCTTAGCCATCAGCCTCACAATCAGTGTCACCTGGCACCCTGAGCCTGGCGCTCCTTTTATGACATCATCACAAATGGCCATCTGTAGTTTTCCCCCAGGCCGAGAGCTTCAGATCTTTTTGTAAGATATTCCATGAAGCAGGAGCGGAATAGGAGAAGGCCCTTTTTCCAAGTTCAGTCCTCACTGATGGAACACTGCAGGTAATCATGTCCTGAGAGCGTACACCGTAGCTGCACTCATGCAAAGACACGTAGGAGGAGATGTATGAGGGCAGCAAACCAAGAAATGATTTAAAGATGAAAGTGTACCAGTGGAAGAGTCTGTGTGAGGTTAATGATGTCCAGTTAACCATTGAATACAGGGTGCAGTGGTGGGTACGATAATCACAGCCAGTTATGAATCTTAGTGCACCATGATAGACAACATCCAACATTCGCAGGGTGATTGTAGGAGCATTCATGTAGAGAATGTCACCGTAATCAATGGAGGGAAGGAAAGTCACAGATACAAGGCGTTTCCTAACATTCAGTGTTAGGCCCTGTTTACACAGACACTGTGTGGGGGAAACGGAACTTTTGGGTATGTTAATTAGGTTGAAAGTTTTGCGTTGACATGGGCGAATTCTGTGGATACGACTCTCTCCCCCCCATCCCCCGTCCTCATGACTTTACTGAAGTTACCATGCTGGGCCATTAGATGGCGCTGTGATTTTTGGAACCTTCACTACTGCACATGCGTGCTGCCTGGGGTAAACAGAGCAGACGAGGCAGCCTGTTTTCCTCTCTGGCTAAAAGTTCAGCTACTACAAGTTGTTGTCAACAAGTTAACAACAAGTTAAAGCTGGATTTTGGATAAGAGTCAACAGATTTGACACCAAGTGGGACCGATTCATCTGCACACCAGTTGCTGACTGGACCGGAACCGCGTCAACATGTCTGACTTTAGTCCGTGAGAATCAGCTGATTTCCAGCAGCGCTACAAGGTAAACAATGTTCTTAATAATGTTTCCTTGTGTTTAGTTCGATCACAGAACAACCAACTGAGGTTTTATTTTTATTTTTTTCCTGCGAGGTCGAAGCTGTTCCACGAAGCGGACCGGCGGTTCGGATGTGGGTCCAGTTTCCACCAGGATGAACAACAGAGTCCAGTTCATTAAAGTTCGGTTAACGTGTTTTTAAAAGTGTTCAATTTAATTCTCAGTGTTTGTGACATGAGTTTGTGGTGTTGAATAAATAAATAAATAAAAAATCAACCTGGTGTCTTCATTTTCAGCAGCATGTTAGGCATGACGTAACGAGTCCAGATAGCTTCATTTAGCTCAGATAAATTTAAATATCTCCCACGCTAACATAAATACTGTTTATTATTGTTAAACTGTTAATATATAGCACATTTAGTATGTTATAGTGCAGCGTGACACGTGAAATGTCCGACTGCCTCGTTAACAGACAACTGGATCCAGGCAGCTGGCTCTCTTCCAACACAGATGCAGGTAAGGTGTAGAATAATTAAATATGAGAATCAAAATATATTCCATCAGCTATAGTTCAGAAAGTGGTGCGTGTGTCCACTGTCCAGTCCACCGCCATTGTTAAAATGCCGGCTGTCTGCGCGTGCGTGCTGCGTGCATGTGTTCAAACAAAAGCTCCACGGGAGATGTTTACATTATCAGCGGGGGGTCTGCGAAAAAGTTCCACCTTGAGAGCAGGGTCAGAAAAGTATCGGATGTCAAAGAGGGGGGCCAGCAGCGTCGTGTAGGCGATAAGCAAAGTCGCAAAGAGAAAGTAGCGGTTACACTCAAAATACGCGCCGTGTAAACTGGCCCTTAGACACGATCTGTTTCTGAAAAAGAAACCCAGTTTAACTTTCAGTTTCTTCACTAGGTTTTCCACGTGGAGTTTAAAAGAGAGATGTGAATCGGCCAGTATACCCAGATATTTATTTATTTATTTATTTATATGTTGCATGAATGAGGACTTTTCTGTTTAATATTTTGGCTAACTTTACAGCTCCTATTTTTTTTCTCAATACCCTTAGTTAATTTGATAGGATGAGAACATCATCCCTCCTGCTTAAATTCCATTATCACTTTCAATTCCTTTTCTTGTATTGCTTCCACCTGAGTTTGATTGATATTACTGGGATTAACTTTAGACTTTTTGTTAAATTCAACCCTGTCATCACTTTCTTGTGTCCAACTCGTATCTCTTGCTCTTTTTTGCTTTCTTTTAATTTTTGATGAATTTGCCATAACCCATTCCATTTCCTCTCCACTGTTTCCTCCTGATGAGGAGGCCACGATTTTGCAATCAATGCTCAGTTTATGCAAATCTGCCAAGTTTCCGGCTCCTACCTTTTGAAAAGTTTGTAATCCTTGTAATCCAATGTTTGTAATCCAATGTTTGTACTCCAATGTTTGTACTCCAATGTTTGTAATCCAATGTTTGTAATAAAATGTTTGTACTTTGTAATCCAACTGCCTTCCACCTTCTCCAACCTCGCTCTGTTCTCTCTGTCTCTCTCCGTCTTTTCCCTCTCACACTGATGAATTCTTATTATTCTTATTCACTTTGTTTATTAGTGGATTGCAAACAACTGTCAAGTGCACACCGCCACCTACTGAGCATGAGTGTGCAACTCAAGGTTTCCAGTGGCGGGACGTGCATTTCACACCTAGGCCTTCAGTAGTGCTCCGTCTGAATCAATCCAACCCTCAATAAGTATTTTATGGCTATAAAACTTCTACTGCAGGTACAGCTGTGACACACATAAAAAAAGCATACAAAATAGCCTGATAAAATTGCAATATTATTTAGGAATATACAATGTGAACAAAATGTCTTATCCAATGCAAGCTGGTGCACCCTGTGTATTACACTAAAGCCTGTTTATCTAAGATCCATAGCACGGTCTCTCCAGCTTGTGACAGATGTCAATAGTCCTCTGTAAATCTTATACATATGTTTTGGCAGTGCCGCCAGTTTAATGCCTTTTGGGCAAAGATATTTACTGCTATATCCGAAGTGGTTGAAAGAAAAATTGACCCGAATCCTTTAAGCGCCTTGTTTGGGGTCTTTCCTAGAGGGTCCCACTTAACTCCATCTCAGGGTAATTCTCTAGCTTTTATGACCACTATTGCTCTGAGAGTGATACTACTCAAATGTAAAGTACCTCATCCCCCCTCTTTTTTGCACTGGCTCAGGGATATTCTTTACTTCCTTAAATTTGAGAAAATCAGTATGTCGCTGCATGGATCTTATGAGCAATTTAAACGTTTGGCAACCACTGCAATTGTTGGCTAAACAAATCAACTTTTCCTCTGTACCAGACTAGTTTACATTACAGTATTATTATTACTTATTTACTTTCTCTCCTTTTCTTTCTGGTTTATAGTTGGTATTTGTCTGTTTTTTTTAATTATTCTGGAGGTTCCCTCTCCCTCTTTTGCTTTGGTTCTCTATATTAGCAAGGTTGGGTTGTTATATACAATGTGCAATACATGTATTAGCAAGGTTGGGTTGTTTTTTTTGGGTAGTTCTTTTCCTTGGTCCTTTTTTTATAGTGGAGGTTGCCTGTTTTTTATTATTTTTTCTTGTGTTTTATAAAAATGGAAAATTAAACTAAAGGTTTGGAAGAAAAAAGTCATTGCATTACAAGTACACAAAACTCCCAATGCTTGCTCTGCCTTGGTTCTGATCCTAGTCTTGTCCTAGTGTTTGAACCAAACTCAGACAGCTACTATAAATAACAGTCTTGCATAAAAGAAAACACCTTAAGGTTCCTTACAGAGGAGGGGGAGGAGCGTGATGAGCGTCTAGTCAGCTGTTACTGTACTCCATTCCACAAACAGTGATACCAAAGCATAACAACATACTGTACCATTTAGATCAAATGATACAGAATAAGATGTAAATGAGTCCCCGAGGCTCAATGTGATTAACCTGTCTATTAAATAAAGGTTGAAGGAAAAAAAACATGGCTCACACACATAAGGATAATTATTTAATGAAGTATCACACTTACATGTTTCACCTGACAAAAGCATAAACAGCATTGAGAATACACAACGTACAGATGAGGAAAGTAACTGTGGTAATGGACCACGAACCTCTACACCTCAAAGACTATTTAACAACAAACCAGAGAAGTGAACACTTCAGTTCTGTGTGACCTCGGAGATGGAGCGGCTGTGGCTGAGTGGTTAGAGCAGTCATCCTCCAATGCGAGAGTTGGGGGTTCGATTCCACCCGCAGTCACATGCTGAAGTGTCCTTGGGCAAGACACTGAACCCCTCATAGCCTCTGATGTGTGTCCCATCAGTGTATGAATGTGCTCTAAAGCATTGATTAGTCTCTTTAGAATTATTTGTTCAATTAGCTTTGTAGATCTAGTGCTGTTTGAATGGGTAAATGAGGGCACAGATTGTAGAGTAAAGCACTTTGAGGATCTTGAAATAACATAGAAAGGCGCTATATAAGTACAGTCCATTTACCATTTTACTTCTGGTGGGTCTTTAATAGGTCATGGGACAAATCCTGTACTGGGTTATTGAGTTTGTGGTAACTCACTAGGGGCAAGCAAACTCCACTTGTTAGGTGAAGGATATGGTGTCAGGTCATTTTAGATTCATATTTAAGTAGCCTAATACTACAGTAAAGTTGGAGTTTAACCTCAACAATGACATAATTTCATCCATATTTTGACGTTGTGATGTGATGTAAACATTATTCAGCTTACAGGAATTACATAGTAGTAATATATATATATATATATATATATATATATATATATATATATACATATATATATTATATATATATACATATATATACATATATATATTATATATACATACATATATTATATATGTAGTGGGCATGACCGTGTCCACTTTGATACACCTGTGTATTTTTGAACTGTTCCAGAGATGACCTTTACTGACCTCTCAGTAAAGCAAGACATTTACTACAAATTATTCCATTAGTTGTAATCTGAGAACATAGTCACCAAAAGAGACTATTTCTATCTTTGATTTTATTCTAATGTAATCAAAAGAATAACTTTTGTCATTTTCATGATATATGTTATATGCTGTTATTCTTTTAATATGAAGCATGACTGTGTTACTTGATCAAATGAAAGGGTGTCAAAGTTCAGATAAAAGGTCAAACTGACTTACACAGAAATTGTTTTTGTTGAGTTTCAGCTAAAACTCTCATCTAGCGTCTGAAAGTCTCCTCACTCAGATACTTTTCCTAAACAATTTCCCTCTGCTCTGGCTGTAACCTTGGGTCGTGATAACGGCAAGTAAACTCCTCGACTGCTTCTTCTGAACCAATGAAAAAGAGACAAGTCTCTCTCATCTCCGATCCTTCCTAAAAGTTCTAAGCTGTTGCTGGAACTGAGGAGTCTGCTGGGAACTTCAAAGAGATGTGAACTTTTCCCAAAGAGCTGGATGGACGTTTAGCCACACGCTAAGGGCACGTCATCCAGTTAAGGACTAATAACATGCTGTTATAGTCCACTTCGAACGAGCGTAAGCTCAAAACTTTGTTTATTCCTTCCTGGAATAAGTTTATCTTGAAGTCAGAGGCCAGGAGCTGACGCATTTTCTGATGACCAACGCGAAACCAGGAGACGTTGAAAACGTAAACTAGAACCAGCTCGGACGTGCTGGGCCTGAAGGACTCTGTGCATCTGAAAGGCTGGTGTCATTTCTTTATCAGACTCGTCGTCAAAGGTAAAGAGCTGTTTACAAACGTACCTGGATTTTAGCAGAAGTCGGATGGGAAGTGTCACTTTTGGTAACATGCTCAAGACAATTTCCTTTAAACCATCTCTCCATCTTCCTCCTATCTCCTTTCCCTCAATTCTAAGCTGGAAACTAATTAAGTCATAGAGCCTCAGACTAAATATGTTAACACCCTGTATTTAGGTCTGTTGTGTTGTAATTTAACTGTGCTGACGTGTTAAATTGAAAGAAAGTGAAATCATGTCAATCAAGTGTAGTGGTGTTAATTTAGTTGATTTATTTTAAATAAATGGTAGTGTCTTTGACATATCAAACTAAGTTAATGTGTCCATTGTCACTCTATGGCTTCTGTTTTACTTATCCATCATAAAGATCACAGAAATATTGGGTAAACTGAAAAAGAAAAGAATCCGTGAAATTACTATTCAATCTGAATAAGTAAATTAATTAAGGATAAAGAGGTCAGCTTAATACTGACCCCTGCTAAAATCCTTTACATCTGGGTGGCACCGTATGTGTTTAAAGACACAATATGGTGGCTCCCTCATGTTTACTTCACTGTATATATATATTTATATATATATATATATATATATATATATATATATATATATATATATATATATATATAAACAATAAGGTCAGTCTCAATAAAACACAATTAGTTCATCTGCACGAGAGATCGGTTATATAACAAAGTAACTAACTTGATTAATACACAATTCACTCAGGAATTACACAAATAACATTTCATGGAGTTTGACCATTTGAAAAAACAAATAATTTGATTGGTTGTGTGGTGCACCTAAAAATGCCACCACAATATTTTGTTTTCTAATAATTGTAAAATATTTCCATGTGCAGTTTATCCTATTTTCTAAAAAATAAATATATATACAGTATATATACAAGTTATATTTTGTTTGTGGTTCGGCATGTTAATCTGCCTGCATTTATAGTGCTTTCCTGAGGTGGGGACAGGAGCTGTAATGACAAGGCGGAACCTTTGTTTGGTGGGCGTTGCTTCCTGGTTGGTTTTGGGATGGATTTCCGTTAGCCTCAAACGCAATCTGGATGTGAACCACAGCGCTACGGTCGTCATTACTGACTTCTATTTTATCATCCTTCAGATTGTGTGTCATCACTGTTGCAGCAGTCCTGACACTCGGGACCTGTAACAGATGGGTTGGTTCTGTCCACTTATTGCAAAACCAGTGAACCAGTATTTTAGAACCAACATCTATAGTCCAAATTATGATCTAAGGTTTAATTAGTTTGTTTTTAAAGTATTCTTGAGAAATTAGGAGCAAATCATAGATTAGGAACTTATTTTTTTAGCAGCAGCTAAAAAGTTTTTAGCAGCAGCTCCGGGAAGATCGGCCCCACTCCATATATGGGCATTGACGTCACTGAAGTTTCCACCTTGAATGCATGCGGAGTTATAACAAGCATGCATCAACGTAGCTTCATTATTTCTGCCGAGTAGTTACGAATAAAACCAATAAAAACGATGTGTTGCCCAGTTCTGCTCTAGTACCTCAAAGGATGACGTTTAGTGTTCATTATTTTCCCAAAATCTAAAGAATTCATAATGGATTTATAAAGTGGACCGACCAGCGAAGAAGGCTTGCACCTCGACATGAGAAATCGGGAGAAATCGAGAGGTTTTGCAGGTAAGACTTTTGCTCTATTTAATTCACCCACGCGCGTGACATGAGGTCCACGCGTGACGTGAGGTCCACTCTGTGTGTTGGCTGCTCGCGCGCGGTGTGTCCGACAGATACAGCGCGTGACGTGAGGTCCACTCTGTGTGTGTTGGCTGCTCGCGCGCGGTGTGTCAGGTCCACTCTGTGTGTGTTGGCTGCTCGCGCGTGGTGTGTTGGCTGCTCGCGCGCGGTGTGTCAGGTCCACTCTGTGTGTGTTGGCTGCTCGCGCGCGGTGTGTCAGGTCCACTCTGTGTGTGTTGGCTGCTCGCGCGTGGTGTGTCAGGTCCACTCTGTGTGTGTTGGCTGCTTGCGCGCAGTGTCCGCGACAGATGCAGCGGGTTAGCGGCTTATTAAAATGTTCTAAAAAATAAAATAAAAACAGGGAGCACTGTGAACACAGCCCACCAGGAAATATTTAGAACCTCTGCAGCCACGAGTTTAACTGCAGTTTTAACTCTGACTATCATAAGCCTCCATCGCAAACTCACTCGTGCCTTCTGAGTGGAGCCTGTATTTACGTCCCTCTGGACTTCGGCAATCTTTGGCGGGGTTTCCGGAATTTTCCGGGACTCCATTGTTTGTTTGTTTTTTTACACTCGCCTGGCCCAAATGCAAAAATTAAAATAGACATCAATAATATACTACAGTAATTGTCCAATATGGTGAATTGTTACTGTCACGGTAAGTGTTGTCCTTTAATATACCAGTTGCATCTCATGGCCTATAAGTTATTTTAATATTTTCAGTCAGAAAGTTTTCACTTCTGTGTGGACTCTCATGTGTGTGTTTAAACTTGCCTTATGACCAAATCTTTGTCCACAAAGTTCACAGGGGAACGGCTTGTCTCCTGTGTGAACTCTCATGTGTGTGTTTAAACTTGCCTTATGATTAAACCTTTGTTCACAAAGTTCACAAGGAAATGGTTTGTTTCCTGTGTGAACTCTCAAGTGTGTGTTTAAAATTGTCTTCTGATTAAATCGTTGGCCACAAAGTTCACAAGGAAACGGTTTTTCTCCTGTGTGGATTCTCATGTGTGTGTTTAAATTGTGCTTCTGACTAAAGCTTTGGCCACAAAGTTCACAAAGAAATGGTTCGTCCCCAGTGTGACCTCTCATGTGTGAGTTTAAACTTGCCTTATGACTGAATCTTTGTTCACAAAGTTCACAAGGAAACGGTTTTTTCTCCTGTGTGGATTCTCATGTGACAGTTTAAATTTGTTTTATGACTAAATCTTTGTCCACAAAGTTCACAAGGAAACGGCTTGTCTCCTGTGTGGACTCACATGTGACAGTTTAAATTTGTTTTATGACTAAATCTTTGTCCACAAAGTTCACAAGGAAACGGCTTGTCTCCTGTGTGAACTCTCATGTGTGAGTTTAAACTTGCCTTAAGACTAAATCTTTGTTCACAAAGTTCACAAGGAAATAGTTTGTCTCCTGTGTGGACTCTCATGTGTGTGTTTAAAATTGTCTTCTGATTAAATCTTTGGCCACAAAGTTCACAAGGAAACGGTTTTTCTCCTGTGTGGATTCTCATGTGTGTGTTTAAACTGTGCTTCTGACTAAAGCTTTGGCCACAAAGTTCACAAGGAAACAGTTTGTCTCCGGTGTGACCTCTCATGTGTGAGTTTAAACTTGCCTTATGACTAAATCTTTGTTCACAAAGTTCACAAGGAAATGGTTTGTCACCTGTATGGACTCTCATGTGTGTGTTTAAATTTGTCTTCCGACTAAATCTTTGTTCACAAAGTTCACAAGGAAATGGTTTGTCTCCTGTGTGGACTCTCATGTGACAGTTTAAATTTGTTTTATGACTAAATCTTTGTCCACAAAGATCACAAGGAAATGGTTTATCTCCTGTGTGGACTCTCATGTGTAAGTTTAAATTTGTATTACGACTAAATCTTTGGCCACAAAGTTCGCAAGGAAACGTTTTTTCTCCTGTGTGGACTCTCATGTGTGTGTTTAAACTGTGCTTCAGACTAAAGCTTTGGCCACAAAGATCACAAGGAAATGGTTTTTCTCCTGTGTGGACTCTCATGTGTGTGTTTAAACTGTGCTTCAGACTAAAGCTTTGTCCACAAAGATCACAAGGAAACAGCTTGTCTCCTGTGTGAACTCTCATGTGTGTGTGTAACTGTGATTTGAAAGTAAATATTTTACCACAGTCATCACAGCTTATTGATTTTGGCCTTGCCTGGACTTTCCTGCATGACTCTACATTTTTCTTCTCTCCAACACATTTCTTATTAAGCAGACTTCTTGAAGACTTCCCTCCTGAATGACTTGTCATGTGTCTTTGAAGAGTCTGGTTACTGACATACTGCTTACCACACTCAGAGCAGCTCAAAGATTTGTTGATAGTTTTTACCTCTGATTCAGGAGCCCTGCTCTCCTTCCTGTCTTTCATACTGTCTTCATGTTCTGATTCAGAGTCTGAAGAGTTCTTTAGCAGAGAGTCAGGATTGGTCATTTCACCATCATCTTCATCGTCCTCATTAAGGTCAATCTTTGAAGAACTGAATGTGTCTTTGTGAAACTTTAAATCAGGGTTCCTGGTCAGTTTGTTTTTATCCTCCTCACTCTTTAAAGGAACTGCAGTGACAGAAATCCTCATATTGGTCTCCTCCATATTGAGTTGGTCTTCCACCAGACTGGTCCAAGGGTCTTCTCTTCCACTCTATGATAAGAGGCTCTGGGCACTGCTGGTCCACATCAGGCCTTCATTCTTGAAGAACTTCTTTTAATCAGCACCAAACATAGACAGGAACCACTGAAACACATGGACATTAAGGAGAATGTTACATCAACACACACAAGTGCGCACACACACACACACACAGATGCACACACAATCCTCACAATCCTCATCTTCTGTCTGCATATATATTGATAATACCAGCATATTACTACAAAAGAACAATTTCAAACGCAGAAAAAATACATTTTGTTAGTTTGTTCTGAACAAAGGACCATCTGTGATAGTTTATTTTAAATAGAATCATTTTGAATTTATTTATTTATTTTATTCATTCATTTTATAATAAAAATACACAAAACAAAACAATCAACATACAGATAACAAGACAACAAAATCAAAATATAAAATGAAAGGCGGCAGATGAAGAAAAAATCTTATCATATCTGCCCCTTATTCTCTGATAAACAATTCAAACAAACAGATTCCTCTGGGGTCTAAGCCCGCATATTTGCGGGCATGACATCATGCCTATAAATAATCTCTTTAAATAACACACACCGCATGTGAAGTGTTCCATTCAAGTCTGTTGGACAGCAGAGACTCCAAGCTTTATAAAAGTAGTGTTTTTATATTGATTTTGTTTTGTATTCACTTCAAAATACAACCAGAAATATGACAGATAAATGTTACCATATTTCTGGGCCCATGTTACACGTGTGGAGAGCAATCGGGAAGAAACCCAGCACTGTTTACAGGACAGTCTTTAGCTGTTTATTTGTTTTTTTTTATGTATTAGTGTGCATTAGTGGGTGTGCAGAGTTTTGTAGTAGGTTTGTGGTGTGTGTGTCAGAATGAAAGGGGAAAAAAACAGAGAATTTGTGATGAGATACTTGTTTTGACAGTGTAAATAGTGGTTAAAAAACGCATGGGAAATTGCCCACTTTATGATGTAAAAATATGTATACTAATATGTTTTTTACTGTTTGTACACAAGTTCTTAAAGTATACCAATGAAATTTTCATTTTAGGCTGTCAAAATGGTTCGTTAAATATTTTTGTGTATTTCATAGTAAACGTATCAATATTTTACTAACACAGATTTCATTTTTTTATATTATTTTTGCTCCAATGTGATAATGCATTTTGTCAAAATGAAACAAAGGCTGTAGAATCATGAAGCTGAGGTTGTGCTGAAAAAGATGTTATCAAATATGGCAAGTTAAATAGTTTAAATGATGAAAATATAAGGGTAAATTCAAAATTATACCAAAATGGACATTTAGACCTCAGACCTGCTAGGGTTAAATACAAAAAAGAAGAAATGAACAACTCATTAACTTCCCAAATCACATAAATTACTATGTAACCTCACTTTAGATATATATTTTTTAACAATTTAACCTTGACCATTCTTTTAAATATTGGCATTGATTTAGCTTCTTTAACATCAGTTTCCAATTCATTCCACAACCCAACGCCCTTAATTATGGTAGACCTTCCCTTCAAACTAGTTCTATACTTAGGCTTCACAAACATGTCTGTGCCCTTAAGATTATAACAACTTAATCGTTTAACAAAAAACATTTGGATATTCGAAGGCAGTGTATTTGTGTGTGCTCTATATATCATTGACAAAATATTATAATCCACCAAATCATAGAACTTCAGCAATTTCGTATTATAAAATAATATACTTGATGGATGACGATAATGTTTTCTAATAATAATTCTAACAACTCTTTTCTGCAAAACAAAAATAGGCTTTGTAATTGATTTACACGCCTTTCCCCAAACACCAATACAATAAATCAAATGTGGAACAATAATTGCATTATACAACAAATACAGTGCCTTTTCATTCAATAGATCCCTAACTCTATAAAATATTGCAATAGATTTAGGGCCTGTTTACATGGCGCGTATTTTGAGTGTAACCGCTACTTTCTCTTTGCAACTTTGCTTATCGCCTACACGACACCGCTGGCCCCCCTCTATGACACCGATAGTTTTCTGAGCCTGCTCCCAAAGTGGAACTTTTTCGCTGCACCCCCGCTGATAATGTAAACATCTCCTGCTGATCTTTTGTGTCAACCACATGCGCGCAGCGCAGCACATTTCACGTGTCACGCTGCTCAATATAACAGTTTAACAATAATAAACAGTATTTATGTTGGCGTGGGAGATGTTTAAATTTATCTGAACTACAGTATCTATCTGGACTCGTTACATTTTTTAAACAGTGCGTAACGTGCTGTGAAAATGAAGACACCAGGTTTATTTTTTATTTATTTATTCAGCAGCACAAATTTTACAACACAAACACTGAGAATTAAACTGAACACACTATTAAAAACACGTGAACCGAACTGTAACTACGTTAATGAACTGGACTCTTGCTGTGTGTTCATCTGGACCCATCAGAACCGCCGAACCGTCTGCCTGTTTGTTGGAACGAGTCGACAGCTTCTGCACCTGGCAGAAAATAAATAAATAAAAACTCCGTTGTTGTGTGATCAAAGTAAACACAAGCAAACATTATATTAAGAACGTTGATTTACCTGCTGTAAGTCAGCTGTTTATCACGGAGTAAAGTCAGACTTCATCCTCATCGACTCGGTTCTGGTCCACAGTCAGCAACTGGTGCAGCTTGTTAGATGAAAAGAGTCCCGCTTGGTGTCAAATCTGTCGACTCTTATCCAAAATCCAGCTTTAACTTGTTGTTGTTAGCTCAGCTTTTAGCACAAAAGAAACTAGCAGACTGCCAGCAGAGTGACGCAGCACACATGCGCAGTGGGTGAAGGTTCAGCAGGACGCATGCGCAGTGGGTGTAAGCGGGGGGCATGAGGGAGGGGGGAGATTCGAGCAGATCCATGTCAGATCCGTGTCAACGCAAAACTTTTAAACTAATTAACATGCCCAAAAGTTACGTTTCCCCCACACAGTGTCCATGTAAACAGGGCCTTAGATAGTTTCATCTTAACAGAACTTATGTGTTGTTTACAAGACAATTTGTCATCAATTATGACACCCAAGAATTTCACCTCATGATCTCTATAAATCTCAGAGCCATCAATTTTAAATGAAACATCATAGATTTATGCTTATTACTAAATATCATATAACTAGTTTTATCTAAATTCAATGATAGTTTATTAAGTTTAAACCAGAACTGAACTTTATCAAGTTCAGTCATCATTAATTCCATTGTCTGTTCAATACTTTCACCAAAACTAAAAAATGTGGTATCATCAGCAAATAAAATGCATTTAAGGAGACCAGACACCTTTACCAAATAATTTATATACAGAATAAACAACTTATGTCCCAACACCGATCCTTGAGGAACTCCGCATGTAATAGTGCTGTGATCAGATTTCAGATCATCCATCTGAACAAACTGTGACCTTTCCTTCAAGTAACTACGGTACATATCCATTGCAGCCCCAATCCTCTAATACCATACACATGTAACTTATCAAGGAGTATAGTGTGATTGACAGTATCAAATGCTTTTTTTAAATCAACAAACACACCAACACAGTATTGTTTATGATCAACAGCAGTTGTTACTTTTTCAATTAATTCCATGAGAGCCATATACAGTAGATGTGGAATTCTTAGCTCTAAACCCATATTGACTCTTGGTTAAAATATTGTTTTTCAACAAATTTATCAAATGTAACCTTATTTAATAACAAAATTACAGTTTCAGTGTCATCCTTTACAAATTTTATCACTTAAAATCAACTTGCTAATTATCAGAATCAGAATCAGGTTTATTGGCCAAGTATGTTGACACACACAAGGAATTTGTTTCCGGCTGTTCATGTCTCTAGAAAGTGTCTCTCTAAAAATGCTAAAAACTATACAGATACTTTACATTAAAAAAAAAAACGTACAAATAATACACAAAATACAGAAGGATTCACATCACATGGGGGTTGTGAATGGGTTGGGGGTCACGCTGATGGATGTCTGATGATCAGCTGTTGATGATGGTGATGGCCTGGGGGAAGAAACTGTTTTTGTGTCTGGCAGTCTTAGTGGACAGAGATCTGTAGCGTCTGCCAGACGGGAGGAGTTGGAACATGTTGTGACCCGGGTGTGTGGAGTCTGTGATGATTTTTCCAGCCCGTTTCCTGGTTCTTGCGTGGTACAAGTCCTGAATGGAGGGCAGTGAAGCCCCAATGACTTTCTCAGCTGTCCTCACTGTTCGCTGCAGCCTGTTCCTGTCCTGCCTTGTGGCTGCTCCAAACCAGACTGTGATGGATGTACACAGGATGGACTCAATGACTGCAGTGTAGAACTGGATCAGCAGCTCCTGAGGCAGGTCCAGCTTCCTCAACTGGCGTAGGAAGTACAGTCTCTGCTGGGCCTTTTTGAGGATGGAGGTGATGTTGTGCTCCCACTTCAGGTCATGTGAGATGGTGGTTCCCAGGAACCTGAAGGACTCTACCGTAGACACGGGGCTGTTGAAGATTTTGAGGGGCAGCAGTTCTGGGGGGTGTCTCCTGAAGTCCACTCTCATCTCTACTGTCTTCAGTGTGTTCAGCTCCAGTTTGTTCAGGCTGCACCAGGACATCAGTCGTTCCACCTCCTGTCGGTACGCAGACTCGTTGTCATCACTGATAAGTCCAATGACTGTAGTGTCATCTGCGAACTTCAGGAGTTTAACAGACGGGTCATTAGAGGTGCAGTCATTGGTGTATAGAGAGAAGAGCAGTGGAGAGAGCACACAACCCTGAGGGGCACCAATGCTGATGGACTGTGAGGAGGACATGATTTTCCCCAACTGCACCTGCTGCGTCCTACCTGTTAGGAAGCTGGTGATCCACTGACACATGGCAGGAGAAACAGTGAGCTGGGAGAGTTTGGTGGAGAGAATGTCTGGGACAATGGTGTTAAATGCTGAACTAAAATCAAGAAACAGGATTCTTGCATAAGTCCCCGGGTGGTCTAGATGTTGCAGGATGAAATGCAGTCCCATGTTGACTGCATCATCCACTGACCTATTTGCCCGGTAGGCAAACTGCAGGGGGTCTAGCAGATGTCCAGTGATGTCCTTCAGGTGGGTCAGGACCAGCCGTTCAAAGGACTTCATGACCACAGATGTTAAGGCGATGGGCCTGTAGTCATTCAGTCCTTTGATGGAGGGTTTCTTGGGGACTGGAATGATGGTGGAGCATTTGAAGCAGGAAGGGACTTCACACAGCTCCAGAGATTTGTTGAATATATTTGTGAAGATTGGAGCCAGTTGTTCAGCACAGATCTTAAGGCAGGAAGGTGAGACACCATCTGGTCCTGATGCTTTTCTGATGTTTTGTTTCTGGAACAATCGGCTCACATCAGCTTCACATATCTGGAGTGCGACTTGAGTGGTGGGGGGAGGGAGAGACAGAGGGGGTGTTGATGGAGGAATGATGTTATGCCCTGTTTACACAGACACTGTGTGGGGGAAACTGAACTTTTGGGTATGTTAATTAGGTTGAAAGTTTTGCGTTGACATGGGCGAATTCTGTGGATACGACTCTCTCCCCCCACCCCCCATCCTCATGACTTTACTGTAGTTACCATGCTGGGCCATTAGATGGCGCTGTGATTTTTGGAACCTTCACTACTGCGCACGCGTGCTGCCTGGGGTAAACAGAGCAGACGAGGCAGCCTGTTTTCCTCTCTGGCTAAAAGTTCAGCTACTACAAGTTGTTGTCAACAAGTTAACAACAAGTTAAAGCTGGAATTTGGATAAGAGTCAACAGATTTGACACCAAGTGGGACCGCTTCATCTAACAAGCTGCCCACCAGTTGCTGACTGGACCGGAACCGCGTCAACATGTCTGACTTTAGTCCGTGAGAATCAGCTGATTTCCAGCAGCGCTACAAGGTAAACAATGTTCTTAATAATGTTTCCTTGTGTTTAGTTCGATCACAGAACAACCAACTGAGGTTTTATTTTTATTTTTTTCCTGCGAGGTCGAAGCTGTTCCACGAAGCGGACCGGCGGTTCGGATGTGGGTCCAGTTTCCACCAGGATGAAAACAACAGAGTCCAGTTCATTAAAGTTCGGTTAACGTGTTTTTAAAAGTGTTCAATTTAATTCTCAGTGTTTGTGACATGAGTTTGTGGTGTTGAATAAATAAATAAATTAAAAATCAACCTGGTGTCTTCATTTTCAGCAGCATGTTAGGCATGACGTAACGAGTCCAGATAGCTTCATTTAGCTCAGATAAATTTAAATATCTCCCACGCTAACATAAATACTGTTTATTATTGTTAAACTGTTAATATATAGCACATGTGACCAGAAGGTGGAGCTCTTGCTCATTTAAGTTATACACCAGAACACAGACTAAAGCCAATTTACAATATTTATTAAAACAGTTACAGTAAAACAATTCTTTAAAATTGAGGTCTCATGTCCACCACTCAGTCACTGTAAAAGTTCTTTCCTAAAACAAGAATTCAAGTCCACCACTCGGTCCTTGTGAAACAGGAAGACTCATAGGAGTAATGGAAGACACTTTAGACCATCCTCAGTCGTTGTCATCGTCCAGTCCAGATGCTCTTTTCAACTGAGTCAGAGAAGCAGTGCTCTGCCCACATAACCTGCCCATCCAGTACAGATTTCGTTGAAAGCGTCTGAACACACTGGGAGTACAGGACAAAACAAGACAAAAGACAAAACAGCAGAGCGTCCACTGCACCACTTTAGTATGTTATAGTGCAGCGTGACACGTGAAATGTCCGACTGCCTCGTTAACAGACAACTGGATCCAGGCAGCTGGCTCTCTTCCAACACAGATTCAGGTAAGGTGTAGAATAATTAAATATGAGAATCAAAATATATTCCATCAGCTATAGTTCAGAAAGTGGTGCGTGTGTCCTCTGTCCAGTCCACCGCCATTGTTAAAATGCAGGCTGTCTGCGCTTGCGTGCTACGTGCTGAAGGGAAATACACACGTTTAGAAGTTCTATATGTTAATCTCATTTGAAACTAATACACTACTGTATATGATTAATACACGAGTGCTTTATAATCAAGGTATTCACAACTGTTTTACAAATGTTTATGCAATTAAACAACATTATAATGCACACTTTTGGATCCAGCATAGAGAGGGTTAACATGCTCGGGAGAGATGCACTTTGCGTTTTGCTCTGGCCGACACAGGCTTTAAGGGGGATGGGCAGAGCACACATGACTCAAACTCTTATACAGTAATGCTGAGCACTTATAAAACAAACACACACACATGGTCACCAATTAGTGTAACTGGACATTAATTACAGGAATTTACATTAAAGATAATACACTAAACACATGGATCAGAGCTGTTCTTAGATTCTCAAACATGTAAAACAGAAGAGCTGACTTTTGCACTAAGCCATAAATCTCCAAGGTCGTAAAACAGATAAACAGGGGAGCTGCAGGACTCCTTATCAGTGCTTTAAGCCAATCAGAGACCAGAGAAGCTCAAACTGCATCTTTATACTCCAAAACATCTCAGATATCTTCAGCATTTCTTTGAGAACCTCATCGCGACAGGTCTGTGTAAAAATGCTCACATTTCCTTGTGCACAAAGAATTGTTTATTTATGCTGTACCTCTGTTAACCTGTAACCTGTGTTGATCCAAATAAATCTTTATCTTTTTTACATGAGAGACTGGTCATTTGAACACCGTCGAATATCATCTTCAAATGGTGACCCCCGACGTCTGGCCTGATCTCATTCTCTGATTTGGTGGGGACGACGTGGTCTGTTTCTTCAGCTGTGCCCAGTGGAGCTCTCACACGACGAATCAGGTGAGTCGACTGTGTTTTACACAAAACCGACGATTTGGCCACCGTCCCAAATTGAACTGCGCACAGCAGAGATCCAGTCTTGTGATGAATTCTGGTCCTTCAAGTTAAGGTTAATTAATACACGTTTGGTTTAGGCTGTCGACACAGGTTTCAGTTTGAACAGACGCTTGTTTGTGTGCGAGACGGTCCCCGCTGCGCGTTCACGAGCAGAGCCGCGTGCTCGTGGGGGGGGGACGCGTGCTCGTGTTTTTTTCCTTCGTGTGTGTGTCGTCGTGGGTGGTTCGTGTTTCATTTACTTGTTTTTTGGGGGGTCGCACGTCGAACGTCGTCTGCGTCGTGTGTTTCGCTGCCGCTGGTCTCGGTCGGGGGGGTTTCCGTCCGCCCGGTGCCAGAGGGGGGAGGCGTGCGCGCGTCGCTACGTGTTCATTGGACGTTTCCGGGTGCGCTCGTTTCAATCAGAGTGGCTGGACTCGCGGGGATGCTCTGTTGCACGTACCACGTTAGGGGAGCTCCCGACTTCCTGTGACATCACTGCGTACGTGACCACCCCGTGCCGCCTGTTTTTGGTTGTCGGGCGTCCTGTTGCCTGGTCTGTCGCGGGTCAGACCGGAAGCCGCTGAGGGAAGTGGACCTCCGTGCAGCGGTGTATCGCGGGAATACATCGTGGTCACGTGGTAGGACCGTCTGCCAGCTGTGCCCTGCGGCGACCTTGCTACTCGCCGTGGTGGATTCGCACTGGAGACGGGGAGGAGCCCGCCTGTTCATTGGTTGAGGCGGTGCTGATTGGATTTTGAGTGTCAGCCGTTTTTGCATGCTTCTTTTCTTGTTTCTTTTGTTTTTTCGTGTTTCATTAATGACAAAGGGGGGTATCTTTGTATATATATGCACTTTCAGTGTTTTTAATTGTCATTAATGGTTTGTGTCGACTCAGAGAGTGTGAAGTGAAGTTTTCTTTTTTCAGTGGTGAATGGTGCTGACATATTTTGCATGAATGACAGGGGCACTGTCGTCTAACAGGGGGGCAAGTCTGATTTTCCACAGACTTGGCCCTGTGTTTCTCATGCACAGCTCATCTGTGGATGCTTGTGAAATAAAGCTTTTGGGTGAATGTTTTGAGAGGCAATTATGTCACACATGCAAGGTGAACAAATGCAGGAACAAGGAAACATTTTTGAACTATTGCTTAGGATCCGAGCAAATATCAGACTTTTACTAACCGTAAAGACAGAGAGGGGTAACAAGTTGAGCGAACTTGCATCAAAAATTGTTGAGGAAGCAGACGGATCAACAGGAAATTTAGCTAATTTAGTTCTAACCAGATTTAAACAACACAAACAAAAGCTCTATGAAATTGGAACGGAGATAGCACATTGTACAACGGTAGCAAAGTATCAACAGTTAATTAATAATTATGATGAACAGCTAAAACAGATTGACCTTCTAGAAGAATTGTTCTTAATTGCGGACACTGTACAGAAATTAGGGAACACAGAAAACAGTTCAATTTAAAATAGAAATAAAAAAGGAGAAAAATTCAGAGCAGCAGGTGGCATGGAAAGAGCAGTCAAACGTCGCCACCTACAGGAGGTTGAAGCAAGTTGCAGAAACTGAAGGAGTGAGAAAGTCAGAAGAAAGGGTGAGGTGATGTTGTGTCAAAAGACAGTAAAAGAAAGTGAGAAATAGAGAAAGGAAACAGTAAGTCGGTCAGAGAGAAGATGTGGGGAAGTTCAGTGGAAGGAGAGAAGAGATGTTGTCAGAGAGGAATTGGGGCTGACAGAGAAGCAGCCAGAAAAATGTGGAATGATATGAAAAGATTCATATTGGAAGACAGGTGGAGGAAGGCGAAGACAGAGGGAGATGAGGTGATCAGGAGGAAGTTGACGCAGGAGAGAGAGCAAACAGGAAGTTGAGACAGAAAGGAACACAAGAAAGTTGAGACAGCCTTCAGTAGAGGTTAAGTGAACTTTAAATTTGATGTAAAAAATTTTTTTTTGAAATTTTTGCTTTTGGCTTTAAATTAGAGGTAAGAAACCCGTTGTGCAGACCGGATCCTGAGAGAGGTGCCTTGATGGAGACAAATGCCGAAAGAGACAGATGTAGCTTTTGAATTTTGGTTCAACAATATATGGGCGTTAGACTATTTTCTTTTTTCTTTCACGGCCTAACAGCACGTAGCTGGTGGAAACGGAGCAGGAGACAGGCAGACCTCTTTTTTACCACACACAATGTAATTTGCCATGAGCTAGGATTATGCATGATACCCTTACGTTTGGTATCAGGAGATTGTGGTTAGCGCTTATGATTCAATTAAGATTTAATGCGAAAAGCAGACATTGACTCTGGTTCATTGTGACTCTGCGAGTAACAGCTGCCAGTAAGTGAGAGCAAGACCTCTCACTCATGAATGGACACAAGACAAAGACAGTTAAAGGAAAAAGCAGAGAACTGTCATCATGAACTTCCTCAGCCATAGTTCAAGGCAACGACCTGAACAAAAGAACCGTCCAGGACACAAACAGATGTCAAAGTCAGCAAACACAACGTGAAATCAAGTGAAATCGGGGCTTGGGGCACCCTACACGAGACAGCTACCAGAACGAGGTGGCGTGTCACTGAAGCTGACATAAGCTGAACAATGGACAAGCTCACACGACCGGAGCAAGTGAAACAGCTGTCTGGAGTCACCCTTTCCAGCGACCAGAGAGGTGTCAGCCTGGCTTGAATCTCGAGTTTGAGTCGCCCGTGACCCTCAGTCTCATGATACAAACGTGAAGGGGCATTGTTAATGATACACATAAGGGCAGGGAGGACATGCCCCTGCATGTCACGTAATTATTAGGTTAATACTGATTTGTGGGCTCTGTTTGTCTGCTTCTCCCCGTTCCAGAAGGCTCTGAAACAAAATAACAAGGCTCTCATCCCGAGTCCTACAGCAAAATTAGTTTGTGAATATTTTCACAGCTAAAATTGGTGTAACCACAATTATTCATATTGGGTTTTAAAGGTTAGATAAATAATGGCAGTTCTCCTCGATGTAATGCCTTTCTGGGAGTCTGGTGTATACAACGGCTGAGTTGAAATTCAGGAGTATAGCTAAGCCGCATAAATTGGATTGTTAATCAGGGCAGATAGGATCAATTAAGTAGGAATAAGCTTTCAAAGATGAGGAGAGCTCAAGTTGATGACAAGGCGAGAACAAATTTGCAGGATAAAATAAAATAAAATAAAAAACACAGGAGGCGCAGGTGTTGGTCGGAGAGGGAAGCGATTTCAGTGGACAGAGAGGGTTTTGGACAGCAGAAGGAAACTAACACATGGAGCAGATGTGAGAAATTGTAACACAGGCTTAACATTACCGACACAAAGACACTTAATAAACATCTACAGTAAACTGTCAAGCTGATTTGGAAGCAGAACATCCGGATACATCAATTGGAACTAATATGTGGTCGAACACCAGAAGACAGTGGCGGCTCCTGAAGAGAGACACTGAAAACAGGACCATGGAGTTGGAGTGGGGCAGGATGGATTATGTATTCATCCAGAAGATGGAAGAGAAGAAGATTTTGAGGAGCAGCAACTCGCGCGTGTGGGGCACACCAGATGAAGAGAATTTCAGCTGGTGGCACACACACATTTAAATTCTCTGATCAGAACATTGCGCCGTGCGTTCATTGCGTGAGGCTCAACAGACGAGGTGGTCGCGTGAACAAGGAAAATTTTCGACCGTGATGATACCGGGTCATGAGATAATAATTGGTTGTACAGACATGCTCGAACCGGTAAAAGGGTTCAGAAATTTATGGTTGGTGTGCCGCGCTCACCGGCTGACTAGGGGCATAAAATAAAAATAAAAAATTAGAAGAGAAGACAACAAACCGGTCCTAAATTTTTTTAATCAATTGTTACATTCCATGTCATGGTTTTCCTGTAAAAACCAGATCAGATAATGGTACACATTTTAGTAATGCAGATCTAGTGAATGTTAGAAATACTTTAGGCCTCAAACATGTTAGTACACTTTTGGAAAATTGGCTGTAATCTGTGCACAGACTAAAATTAATTGATTTGGGGACTTTACAAAATGGCCGTTAGGGCTGAGGACATCTGTAGATAGGGGATAAGGGTTGTTGTAATGTCGCATATAATGTATTTTGAGAGACTAATAGTTGTTTGTCCAGCTTCCATCTACAGATCTTTGGATCCGTTACACCTGAGAGTGCAAAGCCTGAACGAGGCCGGAAGGTCCACTGACACCCGGGGTGCTTCTCAGGGCCTCTAAAAGAGAGTGGCCTGAGCCAAAGGGGGTGCGCACAGCTGAGCTGTCGAGGCGCACATCACCAGCAGCGCGCGAGAGAGGGAGAGGCACAGCCAGAGCGATCCGGAGGAAAAGCCTCAGAGGTCATCACAACCGGTCACAGAAGACCTGTCAGAGCTGCTGAGCTGAAAAGGGGGGCTTTGCATCTGGAGGAGGGGTTCACACGTGGTGTGGGCCTGGTTGCATCTGGTTTCTGGAAAACCGAGCTCGAGGGAAGGCGTGAGCTTCTGTTTTCCTTGCACCACACTTCAGCATCTGTGGGAGTCATCTGTTCGTGAGGTGTTCTGGTTCGAGTGGGAGAAGGAGCTTTCTGAAAACACCTGGGTTCTCGCTGTGGAAAGTCATCCTATTAAGCATCTTTTGTTCTTACTTGCCTTGAGAGGGAAGAACCAGTTGCATGATTGCAGCTTAAAAAGGCAGAGCACAGCAAGAGGAGCTGAAGAGGAAGGGGGCCTGCCATTCTCTTGGGTCGGGGCATTTTGCTTGACCAGTGGAATGGGGAAATTTGAACAAAGTACCAATTGGGTTATCACCTTGAGCAATCTGCAGCCCAAGGAATAGGGTGGTGGCGATTCAACGCCCTCGTGACCTCTGAAGATTGCAGCTTTCAACAAAGATCTAACGGGAACAGGAATCAGAGTGTTACTTTAAAATCAGAAGAACTGGAACAGTGTTTTAAATTTTACAGGTGTTTCTATTTTCGCATTATTAAATCATCAATATTGCATAATTTAAATCTTAAATCACACATTTTAAAGATCACACACTTAGGATTAGATATTAGATTTCACCTTTAATATTAAATTAGGGTTACATTCTACTACTATTTCTTATCTTAGAGTTGGTGTAGTTGTCAACTATTCACTGCTACATTTTAACTCTTAACTTTTATCAATTAAACTTACTTCTATCCTAAATTAGAGGTCAACAGAACAACACATAATTTCATTCATTGCCAGATCTAACTTTCAAGGGTTTAGAGTTACATTTTTCAATTTCAGTCTTAAAATCACAAAATATTAGGGGTTTTGACCAATTCCTTATTTCTGGTTCAAAAGTTCAATGGGAGAGTGATTTATTCATTTTGAGAATGTATTTCTTACAGGTGCGGTTCCAGTGATTTCCTGTGTTAATAAAAAGCAAGGAGAAAAAGAAGATTTTGTTAACTGTGCATGCGTTTGGTGGTTGGTTTTTCAACACTGTGTTTTTATGTGTATTTACCTTTTCCGGTTCTGCAGATTTAACTGAGAAGGGGGTCATTTGTGTTTCTGTTGTGTTTCATCACATTTCAGGGTTCAAAGTGTGACACTGTAGAGGATTTTGAACTAGGTCAAGCATGGCTGAGGGGCAGAAGAGGCTAATGGTGGCTGGAGGTGTGGGGTCATTGATTATCGTTTCCATCATTCTGTTGTTGGAGTATTTCTGTGTGATACCAGGTCATCCGAGCTGTCATCCCGTACCTAATCAGAGGGACAAGAGAGATGTCCTCGTGCAGGGAGAGGGGACCCAGGTACAGGCTGCTGAGCGTCTGTCGTTGAATTTGTCTGAAATTTTTCAGAGGAATTCTTGGTACAGATATGCGCGGTTCTTGGCCAGGGGGCACCACAGCTCTGAGTCTTACATCTGTACCCCACTTCCTGTTGCTGAATCACAGCTGCCATTGCATATTAAACCTCTTGACCGGATGTTGTCATTTTGTGTTCTACAGATTAGCTCCAGAGGATTTTACATGGAGCACCTGCAATGTCAGCCTAAGTGGTGCAAATTGAGTACATTATCACACCCGATGGTGTTAGCTCAGTTTGTAGATTGGCCATCCAGTGGACAGTTTCCTGTCTGTGTGCACCACATCAATCATCAGGTCTCTTATCAGGTGGTAGTGGGGTCACTCCCTGTGGAGAGGTGCCGAGCGGTGTACCATCCAGGAAGGGAGTTCATGGGTGTGCCTGGCAGTAATGGCACATATCCGGTTGAGGCCCTGGCTTGGCTATGTGGACATCAGGTATTCCTGACCTTGCCAGCGAACTGGACTGGGTGCTGCGCACCTGTTGCAGTTACAGAGGGGTCGTACCTGGTGTCTTTGAGTAACGGTTCTCACTATGTGGGACGGTCAAAGACTTCTGACGTCAGTCAGCTCGAGTCTTCTTGGGGTTCAGAGGTCCCAGTGGAATGGAAGCGTGGCTTCTTCCCGGGATCAAATATCGAAGATCACCTGTTGCGCAGAGAAGCTTTAGATTACCACTTTGGAATGTTCATTTATGAGTCGGTGCAGGCGTTAGGGACCACCTCTGCAGAGCGGTGTGCCATGCGTGTTGTGTCTTTACATCATAGATTGCTGTTGGATTTGTTTAAGGCATCTGTTAATGGAGTGTGTGAGATGATTGATAAGAACACCTGCTGTACCTTTATACCTGATGCGTCTGTTTCAGATCTGCAGGTCAGGGTGACAGCGGCCCTGCGCCATCTGAGAGAGCTTCAGAAGCATCAGACGGAGGAGGCGCATACAGGGCTGTGGCATGCACTGTCTTGGTTCACGAGAGGGTCATGGCCTCAGGTGTTGGTCAAGCTCTTGGCCTTGCCACTAGCGATTCTGGTTCTGTTATGCCTATTTATGGGGTGTGTGACACCTTGTGCACGGGCAAAGGTCTCGAAGATGATTGCTTCCAAGGAGGTGGAGGATTTTGGGACGGCATTTCCCCTGGTGCAGGCGGGGTGCAGGCCATCGCCTGCCGCACAAACTCACCTGTATTTGGCAGAGAACAGATACCTGTAGTGGCGGGGGGTGTTTGGTGATGGAATGGAGAGGTGTTGCTTTTGTCCTAATCACATTAATTCTATGATGTCTTGTTGTTTTCCGGTGTGTTTCATGTTTTTATTTTTTGTTTTGAGGAGCGATGATGGAGTCAGTACGAGGGTATTCCGGTTGGTTGATTTTGGGGTCGGATAGAGGCCAGACGCAGTTCGCTGCCGGCTGGAGGAGCTCTCAGGTATTTGGCTGAGTCCAGATACCTGTAGAGTGGATGAGGAGTTAGGCGGAGGACTCCAGGTGGGGGGATGAAGTTGAAGTGATGATTAAATTTATCCTCTTATGATTTAGTAGATTAGGTTGTTGTGATTTGTAGCTTGTGATTGTTATTTTGGTATTTGGTTGATGGTTAGTTTTGGAGTCAGATGGAGGTTGTTTTTTTGTTTTTGGGTGATTTTATTTGGTGTGATGTATTTTTCGTGTGGTGTTGAGGTGGGGATCCTCTTCGGGGGTTCCGGCTGGTGGCGTGCAGGTTGTTTTGACCTATTAAAATAGGTCAAGAGAGGGGGTGAAGGGAAATACACACGTTTAGAAGTTCTATATGTTAATCTCATTTGAAACTATACACTACTGTATATGATTAATACACGAGTGCTTTATAATCAAGGTATTCACAACTGTTTTACAAATGTTTATGCAATTAAACAACATTATAATGCACACTTTTGGATCCAGCATAGAGAGGGTTAACATGCTCGGGAGAGATGCACTTTGCATTTTGCTCTGGCCAACACAGGCTTTAAGGGGGATGGGCAGAGCACACATGACTCAAACTCTTATACAGTAATGCTGAGCACTTATAAAACAAACACACACACACACATGGTCACCAATTAGTGTAACTGGACATTAATTACAGGAATTTACATTAAAGATAATACACTAAACACATGGATCAGAGCTGTTCTTAGATTCTCAAACATGTAAAACAGAAGAGCTGACTTTTGCACCAAGCCATAAATCTCCAAGGTCGTAAAACAGATAAACAGGGGAGCTGCAGGACTCCTTATCAGTGCTTTAAGCCAATCAGAGACCAGAGAAGCTCAAACTACATCTTTATACTCCAAAACATCTCAGATATCTTCAGCATTTCTTTGAGAACCTCATCGCGACAGGTCTGTGTAAAAATGCTCACATTTCCTTGTGCACAAAGAATTGTTTATTTATGCTGTACCTCTGTTAACCTGTAACCTGTGTTGATCCAAATAAATCTTTATCTTTTTTACATGAGAGACTGGTCATTTGAACACCGTCGAATATCATCTTCAGTGCATGTGTTCAACCAAAAGCTCCGTGGGAGATGTTTACATTATCAACGGGGGGTCAGCGAAAAAGTTCCACTTTGAGAGCAGGGTCAGAAAAGTATCGGAGTCAAAGAGGGGGGCCAGCAGCGTCGTGTAGGCGATAAGCAAAGTCGCAAAGAGAAAGTAGCGGTTACACTCAAAATATGCGCCGTGTAAACTGGCCCTTAGATGCTGCTGTAGGTTGTGGAGGTGTGAATGTCTTCTTCTCAAATCTACAATAGAAACTGTTCAGGTCGTCAGCAAGGGCTTTGTTAGCCTCTGCAGCGGGGGATGGCCTTCTCTAGTTTGTGATCTGCTGCAGGCCTCGCCACACTGAACCAGGGTCGTTGGCTGAGAGCTGACTTCTCATCTTTTCAGAGTAGCATTTTTTAGCCACTCTGATCTCCCTGGTCAATGCGTTCCTGTTTTTTTTGTACAGAGCTCTGTCCCCGCTCCTGTAGGCCTCTGCTTTAGCCTGACGAAGCTGGCTGAGCTTGTTTGTGAACCATGGCTTGTTATTGCCGAATGAGCGGGAGGTTTTTGTTGGAACACAGAGATCTTTACAAAAACTAATGTAGGATGTGACAGTGTCAGTCACATCATCCAGGTTGTCCATAGCAGCTTCAAAAACACTCCAGTCAGTGCAGTCAAAGCAGTCCTGTAGGTCTTGTTTTGCTTCTCTGGTCCACTTTTTCACTGTTTTCACTACAGGCTTTATGATGGTTGTTATGTTATGAATTATAATTTTTGTAAGCATGGTGATTTTTCTTGTTGCTAAAAATATTTCAATATAAAAACTACATGATTGGTAATAATTCAGGCAAAGTAGGCAAACAAAATCAACAGAATAAATGTGAAAACTGATTTGTAGTTCATATTTGATCATTGCTTTACATTTTTCATACACCAAATAACAATTTAACTTATCCAAATCCCCAAAACTACGTAGTACTCAAATTAGCAGATACTCATGATTTTTTTTCATTCAACCTTTATTTCGTCAGGTTAATCTCATTGAGCCTCGAGGACTCATTTACAAGAGAGACCTGCTACAAACTAAAGAATGATGACAATAGCAACAGTAGAAATTTCCTTAAACAATCAACAATAGACAAACATAAGAGAGAAATACAGATTTTTTTTAAAACAAATTAAAACAAAATATTAAAATATCAAAACATTATAAGGTAGATGTAGAAAATCAGTAACAGGAACATATCTGCATTGGTTTTTGCCAGGATTCCAACAGATTCTTAAAACCATTTAGAGAGGTCAAGGCCGAGAGCTTTAAGACTTTTTGTAAGATATTCCATGAAGCAGGAGCAGAGTAGGAGAAGGCCCTTTTGCCAAGTTCAGTCCTCACTGACGGAACACTGCAGGTAATCATGTCCTAGAGCGCACGCTGTAGCTGCACTCACGCAAAGACATGTAGGAGATGAAGGCAGCAGATCAAGAAGTGATTTAAAGATGAAAATGTACCAGTGGAAGAGTCTGTGTGAAGTTAATGGTGACCAGTTAACCAGTGAATACTGGGTGCAGTGGTGGGTATGATAATCACAGCCAGTTATGAATCTTAGTGCACCATGATAGACAACATCCAACATCTGCAGGGTGCTTGTAGGAGCATTCATGTAGATAATATCACCGTAATCGATGGAGGGAAGGAAAGTCACAGATACAAGGTGTTTCCTAGCATTCAGGGTTAGGCATGATCTGTTTCTGAAAAAGAAACCCAGTTTAACTTTCAGTTTCTTTACTAGGTTTTCCACGTGGAGTTTAAAAGAGAGCTGTGAATTGACCAGGATACCCAAATATTTATAGGAATCAACAAACTCAATAGGGACACCATTTGAGGATAAAATCCGAGGAAGAACTGCTGGGACCGACTTTCTATTTGAAAAAAGCATTCATTTTTTCATTTTCAGATTTGGGCAGCACGGTGGCACAACTGGTAGAGCTGCTGCCTCTCAGCGAGAAGGTTGCCGGTTCAAATCCCGGTCCGGGGCCTTTCTGGGTGGAGTTTGCATGTTCTCCCCGTGCATGCGTGGGTTTCCTCCGGGTACTCCGGTTTCCTCCCACAGACCAAAAAACATGCTTGTTAGGCTGATTGGTGACTCTAAATTGACCCTAGGTGTGAGTGTGAGAGTGGATGGTTGTTTGGTGTGAGTGAGACAGGTCCCTCTTGTAAATGAGTCCCCGTGAATCAACGAGGCTAGCCTGTATAAATAAAGGTTGAATGAATGAATGAATTTGGTTTTATCAGCATTTAGGACAAGTTTGAGACGGAACAAATCTGACTGGATGATGTCAAAAGCGGATTGCAAAAACTGAAAAGCCTTAGCTACTGTTTTAGCTCGACAGTAAACAACTGTGTCATCAGCATAGAAATGTAATGATGCATCAGGGATAATCTGACCTACATTAGCTATGTAGATTGTAAAGAGGGTTGGTCCTAAGACTGAGCCTTGTGGTACACCATGTTTAACTGTTAGATAACTGGAAGAAGTATAGTTATATTGAACACATTGCCTCCGATCGGAGAGATAATTAGAAAACCAACCAATGGTGTAATCTGAGAAACCAATTTCTGAGAGCTTATGACACAAGATGTTATGATCCACTGTGTCAAAAGCTTAAGACAGGTGTAAGAAAAGTGCAGCACAATGATCTTTAGCATCCAATGCTTCAACAACATCATTAAGAACCTTCAAAGAAGCAGTTGTGCTGTGTTGTTTCCTGAAACCAGATTGATGGAGAGGTAAGATGTTAAATGAGTCATGATTTTTTTGATTTTAGAGTTTAACAATTTTCAAATCAAAAATTATCTGGATCATTTAACATATAGCTCATGAACCACATGACAGATTTTGAAGAAACTTATAGAAAGTAATCACTGGATGGACTTTTACAATGTATTAGCTTTAGGAGATGTTTGAGCGAAAATTAGATTTATTTATAATTTATTTTCGCAGCGTGCGCGACCATTTGGAAGATCGTCAAAGCAAAATAATTTAAATGCAGCTGATTTGACCATTACGTGAATTTATTAAGGAAAGGTTAAGCTCAGGAACACTTTTTCTATGTCAGCTAACAAATATATATATATATATATATTTAATGTTTATCTTGCTAAATTTCAAAGAAATGCGTTCCCACCCGTGCGGGTTCACGTAGCGAAACTACTTTTTAAATCCAGCTGATTTGACAATTACATGCATTTATTAAGGAAAGGTTAAGCTAAGACACAGCTTTGCTAGAATTTTCAGCAAACAAATAATTATTTTTACCGTGTTAATCTTGTTAAAGTCCTTCCGTGCACGCTCCTGTGGCTGCCATTTGCAGCAGGGCAAAACATCGGGCCACATTTTCGGGTTGTCAGCAGTGACGCGTAATATACGCGACGCGTCAGCGGTGACGCATAATAGGTGCGACGTATACGGACGTATACGGAGGTGCGACAAGTTTATGGATTTTTTCCAATTTATTGGACATATTGGACTAAAGCGACGAGGGACAGGACGGCCTCCAGAAACCATCATGTCTCCAGCAAACTGGTTGGTCCACTTAAGTTGTTTACTTGGTGGGGGAACAACGTGCTGGAACTACTCTGACTGATGAAGCTCTCTGGAGTGAGGGTGAAACGTTTCTACTAAAAAAGAAACTGTCCAGATGACCTGGTTGATAATTATCGGAATTAAAAAGAACTTTTACGATAATAGCACTGTCAGAGACATGGCTCAATGATGATAACGCAAACGTTTACAGTGGTGGAGTCGCTCTATTTGTTAACAATGAAATAAAATGTAAATTAATTAGCTAAATGTCAATAATTGTTGATAATATCATGGAAATGATAACAATAGAAATAATAAACAAAAACGATAAAAACACAAAAATAGGTTGTGTATATAGATCAGCAGGATCAAATATAGAAATATTCACTGATAAAATCTTGGAGCTATTGGAAAAGAGCTGTAATAAAAAAGTTTTTTTTTGTGTGGAGACTTTAAGATTGATTTTAGAAATAAAACGGATTCAAATAACCATCCATCCATCCATTTTTGTCCGCTTATCCGGGGTCGGGTCGCGGGGGTAGCAGCCTAAGTAGGGAGGCCCAGACTTCCCTCTCCCCAGCCACTTGGAGCAGCTCCTCTGGGGGAATCCCAAGGCGTTCCCAGGCCAGCCGAGAGACATAGTCCCTCCAGCGTGAAATGTACTGATGTTATGTACTGAATAACATCAGTACATTTATAAATGCAATGTATAGTTTAAATCTGTATCCATTGATATCAAAGCCAACAAGAATTACTTACAACTCATAGTGCCACAATAATTGATAGTATTTTCACAAATATAACAAATGGGGACACACCCACCCACACACACCCACCCACACACCCCCCTACACACACACACACACACACACACACACACACATGCATATACGCACGCACGCACGCACACACACACACACACACACACACACACAAATGCCCCTTTTCCATTAGTACCTGTAATACCGGTACAGGCCTACTTTACTCTACTCGGTACGGTACACGTTGTGTTTCCATTATGCTTTCAGTACCGGTTCCAGTGGGCGGGGTTCAAATTGACGACTCCACCTCTCACCAGCTGTTGGCAGTGAGAAGCTGAAACTTTTTTAGTACAGGGTGAGAATTTATTTTGAAGCTGTTTGTATGTATGCATATCAGAGTCAGAGTCAGAGAGTCTTTATTGTCATTTGCACCGCATGTGGTACATGTGATAAAAACGAGATTATGTACACGGGGTCCCAGTTACATCCAACAACAAATGCAAGAGAAAAACAGTAATAACATCTAGAATTAACTAAGAAAAACATCAACTAGTAATACACTAAGCCCTAATGTAGTGGAAAAACATCATTATAAACAGCAGCACGAACATGAGTCTGTATGAGCAGATGGTCACAGATGAACACAGCAACAAGAAAACAGATCAGCATCAGCATGATGTGATATTTTGCAGTGTTTATTCTTATTATTTATTTATTCATGAGTCTAACAGCCTCAGGGTAGAAGCTGTTCCTCAGTCTAGTGGTTCTACATTTGATGCTCCTCAACCTCCGTCCTGAGGGGAGTGGGGCAAAGAGTGAGTGTGCTGGGTGAGTGAGGTCTTTCATGATGCAGGTGGCTCTTTTCCTGCATCTGGAGGTGTAAATGTCTGTGATGGTGGGGAGACTGACTCCAACAGACTTCTGTGCAGCCTTCACCACTCTCTGTAGAGCTTTCCTCTCTGCAACTGTGCAGCCTCCATGCCACACATTGATGCTGGAGCACAGGATGCTCTCCACTGCACACCTGTAGAAGGAGGTGAGGACTGGGCTGCTCAGACCAGCTCGTCTCAGCCGTCTGAGGAAGTAGAGTCTCTGATGACCTTTCTTGATCAGGCTGGTGGTGTTGTTGCTCCAGCTGAGGTTATCATTCAAGTGTACACCCAAGTATTTGTAGCTGGAGACCACCTCCACCGCAGATCCACCTATGTTCAGTGGGGCGTGGGTGTGTTTGTTCCTTCTGAAGTCCACAATCATCTCCTTTGTCTTCTTCACATTCATGTGAAGATTATTCTCTTTGCACCAGCTCTCCAGGTGTTCCACCTCCTGTCTGTAGCTGGACTCATCATTGTTTGTGATGCATCCCACCACCGCTGTATCATCTGCAAACTTAACAATATGACAGCCTGGATGTGTGGCTGTACAATCATATGTGAGCAGAGTGAACAGAAGAGGGCTCAGCACACATCCTTGGGGAGAGCCAGTGCTGAGGGTTATGGTGGAGGAGGAGAAGTTGTGGATCTTCACGGACTGTGGTCTGTTTGTTAAGAAGTCTAGTACCCAGTTACAAATGGAGGGGCTTAGTCCAAGTGTAGATAGTTTGTCTATCAGAGTTTGGGGGATCATGGTGTTGAAGGCAGATGTGAAGTCCACAAAGAGCATGCGCACGTATGAGTCCTTCTGATCCAGGTGGGTGAGAGCAGTGTGGACCAAAGAGGAGATGGCGTCCTCTGTTGATCGGTTCTCGCGGTATGCATATTGATGAGGGTCCTCGTTGATGTTGACGGTTGTCTTGATGTGGGACATGACCAGTTTCTCAAAACATTTAGCGACTATCGGGGTGAGGGCCACCGGTCTATAGTCATTCAGACCAGTCACTGTGGAGCTCTTTGGAACTGGGATGATGGTGGCGGTCTTCAGGCAGGTGGGAACTGACTCCAGTGAAAGTGAGGTGGTGAAGATGTCAGCCAGCACCTCACAGAGCTGGTCCGCACATTCCTTCAGAACTTTCCCTGGGATGTTGTCTGGTCCGGTTGCTTTATGAGGGTTGATCCTTCTGAGACTGCCTCTCACTTCTGCTGCGGTCACTCTGAGATGCTCTTCATCTGGTGATGAGGTGAGTCTGGTGCTAGCTGGTCTGTTTGGATCTTCAAAACGTGCATAAAACTTATTGAGGGCATCAGGCAGAGATGGGTCCCTGGGGCATTGTTTGCTCTTGCCTTTGTAATCTGTTATGCATTTGATGCCCTTCCACATGCTCCGTGGGTCTTGTGAGGTGAACTGTCCCTCGATCCTCTGTGCATACGTGGCCTTGGCCTTCTTAATGCCATCAACCAGTTCTTTCCTGCTCTTTCTCAGCTCCTCTGTATCTCCGGACTTGAATGCAGTGTCCCTGGCTGCTAGCAGGGTGCGGACTTCTTTATTTAACCAGGGTTTTTTGTTGGGGTAACATTTAACATATTTTTTTATGGATACATTTTCAGAGCATGTGCTAATGTAACCCAGAACTGAGGAAGCATAAAGTTCCAGATCCACTGAGCTCCCATTCGTAGCTGCCTCCCTGAAGACAGACCAGTTTGTATTCTCAAAACAGTCTCTCAGCATGGAGGTACTATCTTGAAGCCAAACTCTTATCTCTCTTTGTTCCGGCTTGGAGCGTCTCAGCGGGGGAAGCTGTGCTGGGACCAAGATCAAAGAGCAGTGATCGGAAGCCCCGAGCGGTGGGCGTGGCTTCGCCGTGTACGCCCCTTTCACATTCGTGTAGACTTGGTCAAGCATTTTATTTCCTCTTGTTGCTGTGAAAACGTGCTGATTGAAGGTTGGGAGGGAGACCTGTAACTCTACGTGATTGAAGTCACCAGAAACAATGAAGAGCCCCTCAGGATATTTACACTGCAGCGAGGTGAGTAAGGGCCAGTTTACACGGCGCGTATTTTGAGTGTAACCGCTACTTTCTCTTTGCGACTTTGCTTATCGCCTACACGACGCTGCTGGCCCCCCTCTTTGCATCCGATACTTTTCTGATCCTGCTCTCAAGGTGGAACTTTTTCGCTGACCCCCCGTTGATAATGTAAACATCTCCCGTGGAGCTTTTGTTTGAACACATGCACGCAGCACGCACGCGCAGACAGCCGGCATTTTAACAATGGCGGTGGACTGGACAGTGGACACACGCACCACTTTCTGAACTATAGCTGATGGAATATATTTTGATTCTCATATTTAATTATTCTACACCTTACCTGCATCTGTGTTGGAAGAGAGCCAGCTGCCTGGATCCAGTTGTCGCTGTTAACGAGGCAGTCGGACATTTCACGTGTCACGCTGCACTATAACATACTAAATGTGCTATATATTAACAGTTTAACAATAATAAACAGTATTTATGTTAGCGTGGGAGATATTTAAATTTATCTGAGCTAAATGAAGCTATCTGGACTCGTTACGTCATGCCTAACATGCTGCTGAAAATGAAGACACCAGGTTGATTTTTAATTTATTTGTTTATTCAACACCACAAACTCATGTCACAAACACTGAGAATTAAATTGAACACTTTTAAAAACACGTTAACCGAACTTTAATGAACTGGACTCTGTTGTTTTCATCCTGGTGGAAACTGGACCCACATCCGAACCGCCGGTCCGCTTCGTGGAACAGCTTCGACCTCGCAGGAAAAAAATCTGTTCTGTGATCGAACTAAACACAAGGAAACATTATTAAGAACATTGTTTACCTTGTAGCGCTGCTGGAAATCAGCTGATTCTCACGGACTAAAGTCAGACATGTTGACGCGGTTCCGGTCCAGTCAGCAACTGGTGTGCAGCTTGTTAGATGAAGCGGTCCCACTTGGTGTCAAATCTGTTGACTCTTATCCAAATTCCAGCTTTAACTTGTTGTTAACTTGTTGACAACAACTTGTAGTAGCTGAACTTTTAGCCAGAGAGGAAAACAGGCTGCCTCATGTGCTCTGTTTACCTCAGGTAGCACGCATGCGCAGTAGTGAAGGTTCCAAAATTCACAGCGCCATCTAATGGCCCAGCATGGTAACTACAGTAAAGTCATGAGGACGGGGGTTGGGGGGGAGAGAGTCGTATCCACAGAATTTGCCCATGTCAACGCAAAACTTTCAACCTAATTAGCATACCCAAAAGTTGCGTTTCCCCCAAACAGTGTCCGTGTAAACAGGGCCTAAGTCATGGATTTCTCCCTGGGCATGATTAGCATTAGCATCAGGGGCTATGTAAATAACAGTGATAATGATCACTGAATAGTCACGGGGCATGTAATGAGAACGACACCTTACTGTTAACAACTCCACAGCAGCTGAGCAAAG